>OX422185.1:12348466-12590966 GCA_949130485.1 Agelas oroides
TGAAGATTATGGAAGAAGAGAAGTGATTGAGGAGTTGACAGCAGGAATCACGAGGGATGTGTAGCCAGGTTATCAGGACATGTACTCATAGTGAGTAGTCTGTGAGGGACCAAACTGGTCATTGTTGAGAAACTAATAACAATTGTAGCCCACAATCATAACAAGTCATAGGTACATGCTACCAGCTGTGCAATGTATGTACTTGTATATGCACTTCCACATTTACAATGTCCTTCATACATTTACATGTGTGTGTGGCAATATACCTCCCCTCCTTCTCTCTGTGACCTTCTACATGTGTGGCAGTCCCGAATAGAAATCGAATATTATTCCGTCGCGTATTTCGAGCGCATCACCAACTTTGACGCACTATAGCGCTGAGCTTCCACTAAGGGTGGGACTCATACGCGCTTCATAGATACATCAGATATTCATGTGTTTACATGTCACGTATGAGCCCCGCCCTTAGCGGAAGCTCAGCGTTATAGCACGTCAAACTTGGCAATGTGCTCGAAATACGTGACGGAATAATATTCGATTTCTATTCAGGACTGCCACATGTACTTTCCTTCCTCCCTTAGCTTCTCTGTTCTCCAACCCACTAAACACCCCTCCCTCTTCCTCCATCCTTCCCCACCCCCCTCTTCTTCCTTCTCTCTTCTTCCTCACTTCCATTTCCATTTCCTCCCCTCCTCATTTGAATCCCTTCCCATATGTACATGTATGTATGTATCTATACTCACAAATCTTGGAAGTCAGCAAGTGACCTGCTTGGACTGAACAAGTTCAGTAACCCAATGATCTGATGAGGGAGAGAGAGGACAGAAACGTATGCACACATGAGGGCAATCAAGTACATGCACAATATTATATTGTAATACATAATGGTCAGTCACAGAAAAATCACACAGCAGAGCTTGAAATAACGGTCGGACATTTTCCAACCATTTCTTGACTTTGTCCGAGCAAACTTTACTCTGGTCGGCCAAACTGTCCGAACACACTGATGTCACCAACCATGTGATTGCGAATAAAATAATCATTAACAAAAAGATCGAGATGATATGTTCCGGCTCAATGTCAAGTTTAGCTTCCGTGAACTGGGTATAATGAATACGGTTAATTGCATGCCTGGCAGATCCACACTGAGAAATGGCCGACCAAAATTGAAGGTGCTTGGACATTTGTGGCAGTCCCGGATAGAAATCAAATATTATTCCGTCGCGTATTTCAAGCGTATCACCAAGTTTGACGTGCTATAGCGCAGGGCTTCTGCTAAGGCGGGGCTCATACGTCCGTGAAAATCACTCAAACAGGTGATTAACCAATTTAACAACTCGTGTGTGGCTCACAAAACTAATATCTAAAATTCAAAACAATTACTGAGCAAACTAGATAGACATGAAGGCAAATCAAGTACGATGTGATCACACACACATGTACTGCACTCACGAGTTGTTAAGTGCATACGCTTGTATCTCCACAGAGTCTACGGTGTTTCTCAAATCTTACAACTTACAAATAGTCTCAAATGGATCACTGTACACGCACTCTAAGTAGTCACAGTTTCATGAAGTGTTCGTACAGTATGTGTACGTACATGTAACATACAAGTATTGTTACAAGTATTCTAATTGCAACTGCTTGTGACAGTTTGCAGGTAGCCTCTTTCCCAGGCTCTCCCTGCGAGGCCTGCAAAAGAGGTTGCGTAGCAATGCTCCCAGACCCAGCAATTTCAATCGCAATAAGTAGTTATAGGAATGTCTCAAAAATGCTTCATGTTAAGCAGTTTGCAGCTAGAGTGCCAGTGGCAGTCTTTCTGCCACTACGTTCCAAGTTCAAGCAGCTCTACAGTGAGGGGGTTGAACAGGTTTTGAATCTTCTCTTTCGAATGATACCAATATCTTTGAGATAAGCACTACAGGGAAAATTCATCTCCTGTGCAAATTCACCTATGCATACCAGATTGGTGCATGGTCTGGGAACAAGACTAGTATCCCACATGACCATGTCCAACCTCCTCTGAATCATCCCCACATGTACTACACACGTACTTCCTTGCTCTAAAAACCATAACCGATAGCAAGGGGGTTCCACCTAATATGGCCAAAATTAGCTTGTGTATACAGTACATACATTTGTATGTGCATGTTAAACACACAAACTCACACGGTTGTTTGCTTAGCTGCAGTCTATTGTAGTCTCTAGATGGCACTTTATTGGGCCACTTTGGTTCCAGGGCATTTTGGCCCGATATGCAGCTGACCCGAAACGTCGCATATACAATGTAGTTATGATGAAGTTGTGTGCACTCAAAGATTGTTTGTTCGCGAATACCCTCGTATAACGTACCCGCACAATCTTTGGTCGAGAGATCGGTTGTTCGAGATTCAGACTACCACAAACTAAAGCGGCTGACCCGAATAGACAAACTTCCGGCATGATGTCACAAACATTAACCACAAACAATGATGCTAAACCTATGAAGGAAGCGATCTAGAGTACTCGTCTACAGTCATAACTCAGTATGGCCAGGACATCCTGGGTTTCCACCAGTTGCCACATCCAGATATGGACAGTTGTAAGCAAACATGCATGGACATTAAACTTTGTGTTTTTCCCCACATCCCTGCATGCCTTTTTTGTCCTAGAAGCCTTACTTGCAGGGCATTTTCCCTACATACTAGCCCACTGACATCACCTAGCTAATAATATCCGCTTTTGGTCGTATTTCAATCACATTAGTACCGTAATGTATAAACTCTGTTAAGGCCGAGGTAATAAAATTACCGGTTTCTCAGACAACTTTGGGATTCTCAACCATGCGGGCAGGTGGCCTTTTTTTCCTTTATTATCTGCAATGAATATCATTAAATGCTATGAGCGGCGATTGCTCTATTGTTTGGCTGTTCTTCAATAAACGGTGATACATAGTTATTTGCTGTAGTGCTACACATTGCATCAGGTTTATTCATGCAGCACGTACATGTATGAGCCCTACCCTTAACAAATTTTGGCACTCAAAACATGCAAATGAATGACTCAGAACAGCTATACCGCATGCTAAACACACACACACACACACACACACAATTCAGCACTTACACTACATGTACATGTAGAATAGGAATTGGGACCGGAGGGTGTTAGGATAAGTGGAAGAATACTACTCGAACACAAAGCATATTACTTTTCATTAATCCACAGCAAAAAAAATTAGTTATATATATCCACAAATATCATTATTTGGAGGTTTTGGACGACTGAAGTTTGGATAAGCCACAGATGTTTGTGTGTGGTATACTGCCCAGCTGGTATGGAATCTCATATGGTCTGATGATATCAGATAAAGACACTGGTTGTACACAAACATAATTCCTGGAATCTGCGTTCTTCTCACACCGCAGGTTTTGTTCTGAAAACCACAATTAATCCCAGGGGATTTTCCCTAAATACCAGCTGGTTGCTGTCACCAAACACGACAAACAAGATTCTCATAAGAATTCGGTAGTCACACTTACACACGTTTGTAAAGTGCAGATACATGTACATGCACAGCTAACAACAGAATTTGAAACATCCGGTACATGCATGTGCATGTACACGTACAGACATAAACAAAACCATACACAGGTTGGTACGGATGTTTATTCAGCTGTAGTCTATATATGGTTGCTACACCTGAAAGCACATGCACTCACACACACCCTGTGGGCTTGAACCTATTGAACCTAGCCTTTCATTGTTGATTTTGTCATACATGTACATCAGGGTTTGATTTTTCCTAGGGGGGGGGATGTAGATGCGCGCATCAGTGCACCTGCGCATCAGTGCACCTGCGCATCAGTGCACCCACTAGGTTTTAATGAAATTCTAGACATATTTAAGGACAAGCTCAGCTAATTATAGACTTACATGTAATGCTATAATTATGCTTCCTTTTGTAGCTGTTGAGGCAATTATGACATCAAATTTTTGGGGAGGGGGGGAGGGGGAGTCTGACTGAGGGGGGAAACCCCAGTGCCTCCTTCCCCCTCTGTATGAAACCCTGTATATTGCTACATGTACACATAGTTTTGGCAAATGATTTCGCTTGTGATACTACGGCCAATGTCAATAGCTAAGTACATGTAGTGGATTCAACAGCTTGGACGACTTGACACCAGGAGGACACACAGAGCTACCAATGCTCCCAGTCACATCATGGTGGCATGGCATCACACGTATGCAAAATCCTTTCTGACTTAACTTCTAATTTTTCTCAAAGCTGTGTAACAATGAAACTAGAAATGGAAAGCCTGGCTTCAGAGAGTTGTTGCTTAAATTAGCTGGCTAGAGTGCAGACAGCGAGACATGCTGATATCCATGCGACTCTTTGTTCGTACTCACTTCAGGGGGAAAAGTAACCATGTTCTCAGGATCTAGTGTGGGGGTGGAGAGCCTGGGAACAAGGCTAGGGTAAAGTAGCAGGTAATTCAAAGGTGAAGAGTCTCCTTTGTTTGGTGTAACAAATTAGGATCCGTGTGTGCCAGTCTGACACATATACATGCACACCCACCGTATAGCGGGTATTTTTGCGACGCAAAATTTTCGCGGAACCACGATCTATTGCATTACGGCGCACTGATAGCAGCAGGCTAAACCAAGAAAGAGAGTGCATGGGCCCTTGGACTTTGGTAACTGTTTTCGTGTGATGGCTATTGTAGCAGTGACGTGTTTCATGGACAGAACTGTCTGTAGAACTACACACACGTGGATACAAGAAATAAATTTTCGCGGGTTAATTTTTCGCGGATCCCATTCGACTGCGAAAAATTACACCCCCGTGAAAAATACCACTGTGTGTCTACACAACATTTAAAGGAACTGTATGCACATACATGTGAAAGTCCTGAGTAACGGTCAAACATTCCATTGCATAGCTGTGTACTTCAATCGCATTGCTGCATAGCACAGAACTTCCAGGGTTCACACACGCTGTTTAAATGTGTCAATATGTCAGGTATTCATGCATCGATCTACACAGCGCATATGAGCCCTGCCTTTAATGGAAGTTCTGTATCACAGTGCTTTGAATGCAGTAACGCAACTGAAATTCACAACAGAGTAATGTTTGATTTCTATCTGCAACTGTCATTCAGTTACTGATGGCCCATTTCAGTTCACAGCCTGAACAGGTTGACAAACGCAAATTTGCTCTTAACAAGCTCTAATAGCATCTCCACACAGAAGGAGGAGGGAGTAGGGGGAAAATGGGGGAGGGAAAGAATGAAGGAGGGTATTGTATTCACATTTTTGTGGTTGACCATCTTCACACAGGAGGAAAGAGTGAACAGTGGGAGGAGGGGAAAGGGAAAGGGAAAGGGTGGAGAAGGGAAGATGGAGGGGAGGGAGGAGAGGTTACTGTACTCACATTTTTGTGGTTGACCATCTTCATGAGTCGGAGTTCTCTGAACGCCCTCTTTGCATATGTCTCATTCTGAAATGGCTTCACAAGCTTCTTGATTGCCACCCTCTCCCCTCGTTCTGTGTCCATGGCAGAGCTGGAGGAAGAAGAGAGAAAAACATGTTTCATTTCACTTCCAAAGGAAGGTACATACATGAAGAACCTCACATCTCCCTAGAAAAAGGTAGGCTTAGATGTTATACAAAGTCACCCACTGCATGCGTAGGATGCGTTTTGGCCAATCCCAGGCCTCATCAGCTACGCTGGGATGATTGAGAGATGGGGACTGCTATCTCATGCAATCAGGTGGCTAGTGTTATCCATTACATATGGGGTTGCACATACTCTGTGCACAATTGTACATGTGGGTCTTCAGATATCACAGTGGCATTTAGCAATAAGTAGTGCATAGGCTATACTTACAGTAGGTCCACAAAGAAAAAAAACGGGTTCAATGTTGTGAGGCAATTAAGAAAAATAGTCACTGGGGATAGAGCACTTGCTGAAACTGCTAGCTTTTTCATTAGTGTTGAGTACAAACATTTCAAGGCAAACACGTTCCCAAACCTCCTCATTTCTGCATGCCAGCCTTCTGCCACCATCGCCACCTCCCAACCCCCCAAAAATCCCTTAAATCCATACTTTGACTGTCAATCAAACTAAACTGTCAACTGCACTCAGAGAAGGACTATATAACAAACAACAAAACATTCTTCACAGTTCTCAAAAACTGTCTTGACCACATACAGGGAAGGTGAACTCCCATTGGGTTATTGGTTGTTTGTTTTTGCCACAATGCAGACAAAATCTAGCTTTCATTTTGCATACAGATGTATTATGTTACTAACACATAATCAAAATTCAAGTAAATAACCTCGTCGTCATGTCGTGGACCAACTTTTTGTAGTACGGTAAACCTTCACTATACTGGAAAGCTGGTTGGGAACTGGGAACAAGTAATTTTCGGTATTTCCTTTTCTATCTTAATTTACACTTTAACTCTAAACATGCAACTGAATCACAAAATGGCACCCATTTTTCTGATTATCAACAGCCTAAAATCAGCCTTGAATGACATTTTACGGTGCTATAATTGGGAGAAATACAGTATTATGGTCTGTCTTAGTGTACACTACAATGTCGTAGTGAAGCTTATAGTGCAACGAGCAGGTGGTGGAAAGCTCCACATGCACATGCACTATGCACAATGCTTCTTCCTGCTTGCCTCTTCCTATTTAACTATTTCATCATACACTTGTAATTGCCACATAATTATGTATTTTTGCATCAATTCACACCGTATTGAAAGAGCCACTAATCTAAATTGCCTTGTCGCCATGTTGTCGTGGACCAGTTTTTTTGCCATTTGCAGTACAGTAAACCTTCACTATACTGGAAGAGATGGAAAGCTGGTTGGGAACTGGGAACAACACTACAAAGGTATTTCCTTTTCTATCTTAATTTGCACTTCAAGTCTAAAGTGGCACCCATTTTTCTGATTATCCACAGCCTAAGATCAGCCTTGAATGACATTTTTACAGCACTATATTTGGGAGAAATACATGGTCTGTCTTGTGTGCTCCCAGTATGTTATAGGTCGCAACCAGCCTAAGTGTACATGTACACTACAAAGTCGAGCTCATATTGCAACGTGCAGGTGGTGATAAAGTTCCACAATCCGTCCCCATTACACATGCACAATGCTTCTTCCTGCTTGCCTCTTCCACTTTAACTATTTCATCATACACTTGTAACTGTCATATGTCCCTTTAAACCCTATAGTGCACTTTTGGTTACATCATACTGCGCACTGTGTATTTGTGCATCACAGCCACTAAACTATAGTCCCAAACCAAACCCCAAACCAATCTCAGCACGAATTGCTTTCAGTATCATGAGCGTAGAGGCTTTCCCTGCGTGATATACTGGAAGCAATATACATGTACAATGTATGTGCCAGACGAGGTCAAGGTACGAGACTAACACTAAACCATGTGAGAAATACTCTGTCTTGTGTATGTCAGGAGCACACATCAACGGCTGCTACCAGCCTCAATGTGTAGCCAGTCTCCCTCCTCAATTTCCCACTCCAAATCAAATTGTAGTTTCCAGAAATTGCATGTGAATAGTCAACACTTAAATATCATACCATTTTGCACAGTCTGTGACCAAACTGGTGACTGTTTAATAGCAGAACCAATTTGCTGTTGACGGATTTTCATGGAAACTACACGACCTAGATTACACCAAAAATTATCATGTGTCTGTCCTTTGCTTTCCTTGAAAATTTCCTTGGAAATAACAAATGGAACTGTATTAGTTTTATGCAAGTTAACATACCATGGTTCAGAATAACCGCACACACCACTGTTAAGTGCACAAGCTTTACCAAAAATAAAGCATGTACAGGTACGAGAGAAGTCTACTAACTATGGTGATTGGGTACCCATTTTGCTAGCAGATAAAACCCTTTCAGCCAGTCCTCCTCCTCTCTCTCTCCCTCTTTCCCCGCTCCTCCACTCACCACACGACGCCCTGTGCTCCATTGCCAACGCTCTTGAGGTCCTGGTACCGCTTCTGTACCGTGAACACCGTATCACCTACCCTGGTCGAGTAGTAACCAGGAGGAAGAGACATCTTTACTCAAGGTGGCGACAATTTCGACGCAATAAAACAAACACTTCAACAAAAAAAAAAATTGGTGAAATCTGGTTATCGTGGATTCTAAATCATGGTGTTAGTCACGTGCACGTAACCACACCCATAACGTGGACTAGTCTCGTTCCCAGGCTCGACCATCAGCCTGGCCCTGGGAACATTTGCAAACACACACGTCATGTGCACTGCTGAGATCGAGACATGTATTCTCGCCATATGCCATCCACCCTCACAAGATACATGAGATGTGAAGCACTCAGACTCATCATCCTGCTTGTACTCCAAACTTAGCATGGTGGAAGAGGCTGCATGCACTGGTCCTGGCTTCCTCGTGTTCCATTCTGCTTGTGGGAAGCAGATACCGGTAGCAATAGACTACTGTAAGACCGGTTTAAAGTCTGTCAGTAGCCTCTGAGGGTCAACCTCAAGGCCTGTAAGCAGGGCCGTGGAGCTGGCAGCTATAAGTTCCATCAAAGTTGAACTTATCCAACAACTGAGAGATTTAGAAGGGAGGTCGTTAAAATGCAAACAGGCTACCATGAAGCATCAAAGGAGCTATGTTGCTCATTTTGAGAAACATGTGCTGCTGTTTTAATTCAGTTGAGTTCTCTGTTCTTTTTGCACTGAGATCTTCTTCACCACTTATGCTATATACTCAGGTAGCTAATGCTTGGTGTTCCTGTGTTGCTGTTCATGTATGGCAGTTGGTGTTAAAAGATGAGCTTCTCAGTACAAGCATGAACAGCTAGCTGCATGAAGCAGTAGACATAAGAGAAAGATTTATTCATATGGAACTTGCAAGGTGGAAAGAGAGCGCTGAACAGCAGGTGTATCATTACTTGATAAATTAGCTACAATGCTTCACCAGAGTGATTTTGAGAAACTTCCACAAGCAAAACATGGTTTGCACTGGTGCCTTGCTGAGGGCATATTTCGAGACCAGCAAGTGGCAGTAAAATGCCTACATGTCATGACTAATGTTTGTTGAGGTTATGTGTAAGGAGACTGGCAGGTCCGACATTCCAATCTTGCTGTATACGTACCCTCATTGTTGCACTGAGTGATGGATCACCACTGGAGTTGAGCATTAAAATGTAGTTGGTATAGCTATAGCTACTAAACATGCACAGTCACTCAGCCTACATATTTTGTGGTACACACAGACATCAACATAATAACTGACTTTGGGATGCCTGACAAGTGATCAAATCGATACATACATCCACAATAACGTTAAGTCTGCAAAAATTCATTCATTCTTATTACTGCAAAAACAAAGGAAAGTATTTGGCTACTACAGTGACTATCCTTACTATGAAAATTTTATGAGGCAGGGCTGGAAAAGGAGCTGATACTTGAGTAATTTTTACTAGTCTCCCGCAAAATGTTTTACAAGCACCACATTCTTTGAATTGCCATACAAAAGACAGTCACGCAATTGTAGTAACCAAACAATTTGTTAAAGTTATGATTTGTTTTTACAGTGATATATATATGCAAGAGTAATTACTCTGCAATGCTAAATTGGGTTCCTTAGAGGCTTTCATGCACTGCTTGTTGCAAAGAATAATGTTGCACATTCACCTTTTCCATAACTTTCTGACAATTTTTGAAATCATTGCTAGCAACAAAGCTGTACAGCTAGTGTACATGTAGCTATAAGACATTTTGTCATGGTATTACTCCTACTTGTAATATTCAACCAGCTATTGGTCACACCACTGTTTCCTCATTAAGACTATACTATATAGTTGTCCAATTAGGCAGTGCTGGTTTTGAACGGAACTTTGATTAACTTCTGTGAAAGTGCTGTTACCAAGCAAAAATGGTTGGTACTGAACTTATTCCTTTCATTCCAGCACACAAGTCCGGTGAACAGAGCTAGACAATACATGCAGAGTTGGTCGATGGTAACTTGATGCAATATACTGTAAAATCACATTTTCAATACTCTTGTGGTAGCTATTTGTTGCTGCTGATTAGCCAATACATGACCAACTGATTTTCAGCTTCAGGTGACTATAGTGCTCATTGACTTCCTTATATTTAATAAACACTCTGTATAACAAACTCACCCTGTTTCTGCAGCTCACTGATTATATTTGTAATTGTAGACACCTTTCTTTAACAGTTATCCAAAATAGAGGGTTTTGAATGGGCTACATACATATATTATATAATACAGTGTACCATCCTGAGAAGCTAAAATGTGCACATAGCTATAATATATTTATATTCGACAATAGCGTGTATATGGCCCGCGGACTCCCTTAGCTAGCTAGCTACCTTCACGGGTCACTAGCTGTATAAATTTGGACAAACGGATCTACCCAGTAGCTCAAAATCCGATCATTTGTTTCGTGCGTACAGCTCCTCGGATCGCTGGGACCCAGATATTGAACGTGACGCAAAAGGGAAATTCCAAGGAATTCGAACAGTTTCCTTTGTTTGGGCGTGAGAGGCAAGCGTTGACAGAACTGGACTACGACGGTAGTTACCGGTATTGCAACTCGAAATCTGGTAAGTATATAAGTCTAAGGATGGGATACCTTCCAACGTGCGGGTAGACAAAGTGAAAAGTTGTACCTACACGCCCCACATTAGCCGTATTACTACATATAATTTTGCATATTCAAGCAATGCATGTGCACGGCCTTCGGCGCAGGATAATGAGGGAATTACACTTGTACTCGTTTTTATTACCTGTATAGGAATTCCACTGTACATCAAATGATCGCATCGCGCCCGCTTCATTCTGAGACTCTGACTTGTCGCCTGAATTGATCGCCTTCCGAACCATGACACACCCACTTTTAACGGCTGTAGCGCTGTAGATTTGCTAAGCTTGTATAGCGCTTGCTAGTAACAAATAACGACTCTAAGGGAATGCAGTGCATTGTGGGGTGAGTGTGAGCGAGTGCATCTGTGTTATGTAACAGTACCTTGCACATGTAACACTACCATTTACAGCAGTTTTCCAAGGGTGTATGGAAAACCTGGAATGCCGGAACGGCTGGAACAGCCGGAACAAGCAGAAATTAAGAGCTTGAAGTGGTAATATGGAAGTTGGGTGCATGTGCCTCCAAGACAAGCACGCACATGCAACTCTTGTCTCATACATACATACCCAGGCTGAAAAATAGACGAAGCAGTCCAACACTATCCTAGAAAAGACCTTCAAGCGACGGCTAAAAGGATTGTTGAGGGTCAGGGAGTTTTACGTACCATCGCTGGGGTGAAATTGTGTTGGAGGTTTACCTGCCAATCGTTTTGTACCATAGTACAGCTTATATTCTACACACTACTTGTTCTACTGAGTTTAACTGGCTATAATCATCTCAGCAACTGTCCAACGTACCTTCGCTGGAACTGCCAGCCAACTTTTATCATGGGTTACCAGTCAGTTTCCGAGTACATAGTACCCGCCGTTGCAGTTGGTTGGAGTTCATTCGGAGTTCACTGTCAACTGGTCTGACTACTTTCCGAGTAAGCAGATTTCTTCAACCAAACAAATGCAAATGCCTGAATGCAGCTAGTTCACAAGATATAATGCACCTACCAATGTTATCCCCCACTACCTCCAGTATGGGATTTGTCCATAACACAGTGAATCAACGCTACACAAAACTGCCATTTTTCAACGAGAGCATGATAGATTTCTGCACATGTGCATTGGAGTATAGGATTAATTTCCTTGCTTGTTCTGGGCGTTCCGGCGTTCAGGGTTTTCCATACACCCACACAGATGTGCTGTTCGAAAATACCTGGTGTCTGTTTTACGATCACTGTCCTCTATATATCACAAAATGTGTTTAGCTATTGACTTCCTGTATGTATACAGGCTATCATCAGTAAATCAGTAAATCTGGGTGACTGGGTCAGCTGTCATCAAGCTAAATCTGTAATCACATTTGCAACTAGCAGTAAAGCAAAGTCATTTGCTCTAGGCAGTTCTGTGCTCATGAACAATTTATATCCAGTACTTAGTAGTAAAATGATGGTATTGACTATACTGTTTTGACTTGAGGATGGTATGATGGTTGCAGTGATTGAAGTAGCAGATTTGAGTAAAATGAGCAGGTGGAGAGCAGCATTACATCAGTCTATGGTTGCAAATCAGTCATAAGTATATTGTATGCTCTGAAGCTGCCTGAGTCATTCAGAAATAATTATTCAGAAATCCAAGAATAGCACAGTAAGCAAAAATTCCCCCCAGGCCTATTCTGAATATAACGGCCCACAGTAGTGTATTTTTCAACAGCTTCTTACTCTAGAATTGTATATTTTTGTCTGTTAGGGAAGCTATGTAGGACTGGAGCACCTTTACTCATGTAGGTTTTGCAAGATTTGGTAGCCATCATGCTCCATCGCAACAGGTTTTTCTTTTCTGATTGTTTAGACACATGTAAAATCAAGGTGACTTCAGTCACAACCTGTCAGTCTGTTGTTCCATCACACTGCATAGTGTAAGACCATTCACTATATTTTGATGGCATCGTAGCAGTATACCAAGCAGTGCCTAAAATTTGAGAAAGTCATCACTGCCCATGTAGTTCATTCAAGTGGGAAGACATAATATCTGGAGACATAGCTACTAGATCTCTACCCAAATGCCTACGAATGGCCTGGATACGAGGCTAGAGTGGTGCACAACTTCAGTCATTGGTACTACCAGTTTCAAAAAATGAGGCCACATACTCTTGGTGTATGAATCTCGTCATGCATGTCCCTATTTTGCTGTGGCTTTCTTTGAGAGTCCTTGACATCCACTCCTCTACCACTTGCTTTTACATAAACTTTGCATGCAGTCAATGCACTGAGTCGTATGTCAAACCTCACTGCCCAATTACAGTTTATCACTGCCCATTTGGGCAGTGATACCCCCATATTTTATTAGGCACTGATACTAAATAGACAAGACTTAAAAAACATTAAAAATGTAAAAAGATGTAGGGATGGCATGCCAAAAAGTATGCAAACAAGGTAGGGATGATGCATGAAAGCAAAGGTCTACATATTGGCAAAGCCCCATCCCTACATCTTTTCCACACTGCAGTTAGACAGTGCATGGGTAGTCTTTACTGGCAGTTCATGGCTGTAGCCTCGTTCTACCAACTAAGTTGGAGAAATAGGTGTACCGCGACCTATAGCTTCCCCCGCAATGTTTCTGAAACAAACCGAAAGTAAATCCCTGCCTGACCCTATACCCTACCCTTTGTTTCTGAAACACACTTCCTGTTGGGGGAACTATACGTTCTCAGGCCATGCACTTCCTAGCTCCTCCCATATGGCCTGGGAACGAGACTGTGTACCTTGGAGGTGGCTACCAAGGTTAGTAGTTTTATTGCCAACATACTACTTGTTATATGCCTCTGGTATAACCTAGACAGTGAGCTCGAGTGGGCTGCAGACTGGTCATAGTAATCAGTGTGCAAAACTCAAGCACTCATGCACAGCATTAATAACTGCATGGATGGGTGCAGATTCAACTCTCAAGCACTGTCTAACTGCAGTGTGAAAAAGATGTAGGGATGGGGCTTTGCCGGTCATGTAGAAGTTAGTTTAAAATGGGGTTTTGAGCCTAGAGTTACTCTAGGGGAAACTTTAAATGAGCAAAACCTAGAGTAACTCATGGGGCAATTTTAAACCAGCACAACCTTGATGTACTCTAGGGGGAATTTTAAACCAGTGTAAAGAGTGTAAAAATCCCAGGATATATGCATAACATTGCTACTTATATGGGACAATTTTAAACCACTTCAGGATGAATGGCTTACGAAGGGGCACACTCACACAAATGAACCCAGGATTAATGCACTGCATTGCTACTTATATGGGACAATTTTAAACCACTTCAGGATGGATGGCTTACGAAGGGGCACACTCACACAAATGAACCCAGGATTAATGCACTATGTTATGAAGGGACGTACTCGATTTATGGGCATAGTCACAAAATTTACCTCGATCAGATTGCAGTGACACTGTTGCCAAGTGTTTAAAGCATTTGACTGTGGACCAAAAGGTCCCAGCTGTGAATCCCACCTGTCACTTCGCAGATAGTTTTTTGTTTGCACCGCAGGTAAGTTGTCTTTTTCATCCCTGGGATATCAGCCTTTGCCTGAAAGTAAGTATTATACATGTTCAGCTTTTAACTGTTCTTGTGCATAAATTATGGCAAATTTACACCTAAAACAACAAAGATAAGTAGTTCTTTACTGTCTGGTTCTAGCGCATGCATTTCAACTTGCTTATCAACCTGTGCAGACCCCACAAGTACGCATGGAATTCCTTTGCTATTCAGTGCATGCACTTGGTCTTGCATTAGACTAATGGTTGGAGTTACTACAATTGCTTTCTTGTTCTGGTAAACCGGGGGAAACTGGAAACAGAGACTTTTACCACTACCAGTAGGATGAATAACAAGTGTATCCCTTCCGTCTAAAGTTGCACTGATTACGTTCTTCTGAAATGGTTTAAAAGAAGTCATTCCAAACTTTTCAGCCAACGTAGCGATAAGTGTGGCCTGCTGGAATGACTCTTCCACTGACGGCGAGTTGAAAATATCATCGTAATCATCCATACCATAATCATCCTGATCTTCTGCAAAGGTGAAAGGTAACAGCGAGCCTACCGAGAATTTAGCTGGAGGTACAGTACAGGTTCAGTACGTTACGTAGTGTTGTAACAGTTTAGTAGTGAGGCTAAGTGTGTAGCTAAAACCTTCCTGAAGTGGTCAGCAATACATGTAAAAGTCTGTTGGAGCTTAAGACATCCAGACTGTTGTTTTAGGTGTAAATTTGCCATAATTTATGCACAAGAACAGTTAAAAGCTGAACATGTATAACAGTGGCGGATTTAGGGGGGGTAAGGGGGGTGCAAATGCACCCCCCTTTGGCGGCTAGTAATGTATTTTGCGTACATAACTGCACGAGTCCATCAAATGATTATGCAGCAGTGGCATGTAGCAACAACAACCAGGCACAGTTACACACTCACGTATCAGTTCCTTACTGATCTCCAGACGTTTGACTAGGCCTAGAGTTGCTTCGAGACATTCAGTTCGGCCCGAGGGGTCCGCCACGGCGCGCCTCGGCGTACGAGATTTCGAAATCCACTGGATTTCACGTGGACTTCGGATTTCAGAGTGGATTTCACAGTGGATTTCTGGATTTCAGTTTGGATTTCTGCCGACAGGTTTCTTCTTGTATGTTCTTGGATATTTTAGTTATAGTTCCCAGCTTAGCAAAAAATTTTAGTTAGTTGTATAGTTTTGGTTAACTAAATTTTAAAAAGGCCATACTAAAATTATTCTAAAACAACACTGTCGGACAGTGTACGAGATTTCTTTTGTGACGGACCCCTCGGTTCGGCCTTCCAGCTATATTGTGTATGAATGCGTTCACGTGACCGAAAGTGGGCGTGGTAACCCAAAAATTTCCGGCGCGCTTCGCGCGCAGTCACTGAACCCCCCTTTCTAAATTTCTAGATCTGCCACTGTATAATACTTACTTTCAGGCAAAGGCTGATATCCCAGGGATGAAAAAGACAACTTACCTGCGGTGCAAACAAAAAACTATCTGCGAAGTGACAGGTGGGATTCACAGCTGGGACCTTTTGGTCCACAGTCAAATGCTTTAAACACTTGGCAACAGTGTCACTGCAATCTGATCGAGGTAAATTTTGTGACTATGCCCATAAATCGAGTACGTCCCTTCATAACATAGTGCATTAATCCTGGGTTCATTTGTGTGAGTGTGCCCCTTCGTAAGCCATCCATCCTGAAGTGGTTTAAAATTGTCCCATATAAGTAGCAATGCAGTGCATTAATCCTGGGTTCATTTGTGTGAGTGTGCCCCTTCGTAAGCCATTCATCCTGAAGTGGTTTAAAATTGTCCCATATAAATAGCAATGTAATGCATACATCCTGGGATTTTTACACTCTTTACATTGGTTTAAAATTCCCCCTAGAGTACATCAAGGTTGTGCTGGTTTAAAGTTGTCCCATGAGTTACTCTAGGTTTTGCTCATTTAAAGTTTCCCCTAGAGTAACTCTAGGTTTAAACTCTATTTTTACACTAATTTCTGTACGACCGGCTTTGCCAATATGTAGACCTTTGCTTTCATGCATCATCCCTACCTTGTTTGCATACTTTTTGGCATGCCATCCCTACATCTTTTTACATTTTTAATGTTTTTTTAAGTCTTGTTTCTGTATTTTTTTTTGATGTTAATCTCAGTTACAGTTAGACCTAAGCCTAAGAAGAATATTTCAAGTGTAACCACAATTTAACACCAGAACGTGAAACGGCGTTGACAGTTTAGTAGTGATTCCAGGCATGTAATAATTATGTGCAATATAGCCAGCTAGAACCTGATGAAGGGCCAACCACTCTCCATACCAAACTTTGTGAAACCACTTTCATGATTCAGTTGTCAATCACGTGACGACTGACCAGCTGCAGCACAGAAAACTATCATACTGACAACTGACCATCCTAGCTTTACAGTTCACTAAAGCTGTGAGTAGGCTATTTTTAGTGTATCTACAAGTAGGCAGCTGAATGCAGCGCCTTACCTACGTGGTGTTCATAAGCCTTGCCCAATGGCGCGGGGGGAAAAGACCGTGCCAGTCATCACGCCCGCTCGCTTGTGTACTCTCGCTTCCAGACCAATGACCGTGGTCATTGGTCTGGGAACGAGACTTCGTGTGCGCATGCGTACAAAATTAGAAAATGGCGTCCTAAGCAACGGACAGCAGCCTCAGAGTGTTGTGAATGGCTTTTGTTGACCAGGGTGAGTTTGAAGCTATGAAGACGCTGAGTGGTCGTAGAGCTCCGCGCTGTGATAAGCATCAGTTTCGTGCTAAAATGACGGTGAGTACTTAAACCGTTTGCGAGATATCGTTGTTGAACATAGTGGTCTTAACAAGAAAGAAAGAAAGAAAGAAAGAAAGAAAGAAAGAAAGAAAGAAAGAAAGAAGAATACGAAAAATGGCACTTTTGCTACCGCACACTTTTGCGTTTAGCTGTCTTCCGCGTAGCTTTTGGCCACTTCTATGAGTCTTGCTGATCACAAAGACACTCAAAGAGGAAGCCTGGGCGCTTAAATAAGCTTTTAGCGTGAAGTTATACGGCTTTTGCATATATTGCGCGTCGGTGCCATCCCTACATAGAGAGTCTACCGACTCTCTGATAAGAGCAGCATTTATCAAATAGCCATTTCTTATCAGTCACCTGCATTAAGGTAGGACAACCTCGAATCGCGAATCGGGCCGATTCCGCTCATGAATAAGTAATGAGTCGGGTGACCATAATGGCGCGATTGAAATTCATTGGCTTGTTTACACTTTCCCTTGGCGGCAACCGGAATCAACAGGGGTTCACTAAGTTCACTCAACTCCATGTGGTGACGTCATAAACTGTATGTGCGCATTGCGCGCGCAGAGCGCCATGGAACTGGATCCAGACATGTACATGTAGCACATTAGTCTCGCAAGCCACACCTCTCTGCGAAGGGTAAATAGCTCCTCGAGTCGAGTTTGAGTTGCTGGAGGGCACGCAGCAACAAAACACCAGTTGAACAAGACATCAGGTAGTCTGTATTGTATTCAAAGAGATTGTGCAACTTAATTTTATAGCAAGAAAATTATGTAGCTAATACTGGACTCGTGTAAAACCCCCCAACAGGTTCAGTCAGTATTTTAATATTGAATACTGTGATCATGTTCGTCCCTAGCTTGTGAGCTAACCTGTTACCTACTGAGACTAAGACTTTCCTACTAAGACCAAGGGGTAGTCACATGCCGTGTGTTCAAGCGTTTGCGACTGGGATCAAGGTTTTTGATTGGCAAAAAGTTTGCTTAATTGCTTGATCGGTCCCTTCTGTGTTCTTGATCCATTGATTTAAGCAGTTCAGAGGTCACCTTGATCAGCCCCCAAAAAGGGCTTTGATCGCTTGATTCAATTTTGATCCGGGTCGCAAATGCTTCTACATGGGACATATAAGTGACTACCCCTTGTAAGACTGAGGTCCCAGTTAGACAGGATTCCTCATGACAAAGTGTAGCCTCCTTCCCAGACTCTCAGTGTATCCTCACTTGATTTATTGCAAGCTTATTAGTGGAGCCCGGAAATGAGTTAGGCCATGTAGTCATGTACCCATCGTTGGTTGCTTGCTGTTTCCAGAGCAGAAACTGCAAGCAGCATATTAAAGTTGGATAGAAACCAGGGTAAGTGTCTTAGCATCAGGCTTATGTAGCCTCATTCCCAGGCCTTCCCCATTTTTACCTTCCGTTTGTGTTCACAATAATACACGGGAGCGGAAGACCAGCTGGTCTTCCGCTCCCGTATATTATTGTGAACGCTGGTCTTCCGCTACCGTGTATTATTGTGGATGCAAACGGAAGGTAAAACGGGGGAGGCTGGGAATGAGGCTAAGGCTTATGCTAGTTTAAACTTAAGTCTGTGGAGCAATTCGACACACACTGTACCCCAAACGAGAACATTGTCATGGAAAGAGGCTTTTGTGATAGGGAGGAGCAAGGTAAAATTAAAAAAGATGTAAATGTTCTTCAGCACTAAACTGTCGGCATTTTGAGATCAAGATTTTAAATGCAATTATGACATTCTTTGTGTAGTAAGCAACCATTACATTTGACAAGACATGTCCCTCAGAACATGAGACATTTGAGACTACTTTGGGAGTACACTTCAACAGATAGCACTGTGCATGATTCAGTTTGCAAGAGCGGTTTTCTCTGAAAATAGTCTTAGAGTTCAGTATTCTTGTTAAAATGTTGCACATCTTTGGACACAATACAGACTCTGTGATTTTTTTCTGGTGTTTTGTTTTGCTGCATGCCTTCCAGCAACTGTTTTGCATGACTTGCTGAGGGACAAGTTTTTAGTATCTTAAATAATGCGGTCAAGTGAAACTGTACCCCAAGATGCTCACACAAAATTTGTTCTTGTAGCTACTCAGATTGTAGTAAACATTTAGGTCATCACATGCAAACTAGAACTTACTATAAAAAATCTGCACATGGCTCATGATCACTAGTATAGACTGGTGAAGCTAGACCTGAGCGTGAAAGACTAGACTAGTAAGTCACACAGCATGTTAGCTAGCTGTTGGCACTCACAAGCTACAAAAAAGGCATGAGAAAAATACTGAAGCTCTTCAGGTCCAGAAATTATGCTGAATTTAGTTTGCAGAGTTACTGTAAGTATAAAACTACGACCCGTAAAACTATAGCAAGCTGTAAGTGAAAGTTTACCTCACAAAGGGACTTTATACTGACTTCATACTGAGCTTCTTCGGATCCAATTAACATGTCTGGATCCAGTTCCATCTTCGATCCGCATGCGCAATGCGCAAGGAATAAACATTACAAATTGTGATGTCACCACATGGAGTTGGGTGAACTTAGTGAACCCCGAATCAACAAGGGGGGCATGTCCCTTTGATGTGGCCTGCGGCCCTTTGTAGTGGTCTGGCGGCACTTTCATGTGGCTGGGTGGAACTTTGAAGAAATCCTCCAACACTTAAAAAAAAAAGAAAAAAAAAAAACACAGTAAAAAGATTTTCTAGCTTGTTGAATGTGATGGTTGGCTATTTGTGTGTGCAAAGCTTGCCTGAGTGGGCTTGAATGTTTGTGAGTGTGGTGGAAAGGCAGAGAGCCTCCTGGAAGACGGGTGTCATCACACAGTTGTCTGGCAAAGGTACTGTAGAAAGCTGACTTTTCGGGCTTGTAGGCCCCGCCCGATTTTATGCTAGCGGGAATGTGTGCAACTTGGCTCCATTCTAGGGGCAATGACAGGGAGTAGGTTTGTGGGCATAACTCCCTGGCCTGGAGGTGAGCGGGAAAAAGCATACGTAGTTTTGTAGGGGGTGAGTTGAGCTTTCTGAAACTGGGCTCAGTGTTGGTTGGTTTTGAGTGGAGGTGTGTTGAATTTTTCTTGAAAGCCAGCATAGCCAAAATTACTGCTTTTGAGGTCAAATGTGTGTTTTGGCCTGTAGACTGGAACTGAAGTGGTCCCAGGACAAACCCATACGTAAAGTTTTTACTTGTTTTGTGTGTGTGTTGATGATGTGGTCAGACTGGGGGTGGAGCCTTGGAGAGGGTGCAAATTTTTATTTTAGCTGAGGGACTAAAAATTGATTTTTTTGGCATTATCAGCTAGAGAAAGCAGTTTGGTACAAAATCTTGTGTACGCTTAGACATTACCCATCAGTCCGTCCACATGGCTCGGAGATTTGTGATTCAAGGTTGTCCTACCTTAAGTTTGGGCCACCGTCATTGTGCATGCAGGGTGAATTGCTAATTGTCTCAGCATTAGCTGTCTACTATATAAAGAGTTGTGCATGGCACAAAGGTAATATCCCTTCCACCTGCCCACAGGACTTTATGGAAAACTACCTTATGCGAAATCTATCAGAAACCACAGCATCGTGTGTTATACTACTAGAGGAGTAAACCTCAGCAGTCAGGTTACAACAAACAGCAACCACCGCAAGTACCTTGCAAGACTGCTTCTTTACTTCTTCTTGGCTAGTTCTACACTCTATGGAAGGATATTAATGTGGTCATTACCGTGGACTCCTTGGGCATCTTGGTCATCTCAGGACAAGGAACCAGAAGAGGTGAAGAAGCAAACAAAGGCAGGAGAGGGACAGAGATCACAGCGTGGTGTAAAATACTATCAGAGAAGTAAATCCGAGAAGTCAGCCAACATTGATGAGACAGCAGGCATGGATAAAAGAAAGGTGAAACCTCCTGGAGGAGCTAAAAGAGCTTCAGGTGATCAGCAGCAAGGTGATAGTACAGAGCTGGTTGATGAATGGCAGGTTGTTCGGGAGGAAGAACTGCAGGTAATAAGCACTTGCAAACATAAAGGTAGAAATAGTTCCATTTTGGGATACGTCCCAGATGTACTTGTTTCAATATGTATTTAGGGAGCCATAAATTTAATTTGATGTATTATCCATAGGCTAGAGGTGGTTCCCAGGCATTAACTCTGGAAGGAAGGGAAATGACATATTTAGGATCTGAGCTGATGGCAGGGTCTGGCCCTGCATCTACGCTATCAACAGACAGTGAAGCATATCGTACCCCACTGAGCAGCCTCTCGGAGCAAGATAGAGGTGTACATCGAGGTCTAGTTCAGGCTGGTTCCAGTGATTCTGGTGTGATCTTGAGGTTACAGGAAGAGAGCATAGCCAAAGACGCCACTATCAGAAAACTTCAACTAGATGTGAATCAACTCCAACAGAGGTTGAAATATGCTGAACAGCTGGAAGAGCAAAATTTAAGGCTTACTACAGAAGAGAGTAAACATGAACGGGAGAAGCAGCTTATGAAGGCAGAAATCCAACAATTGCAGCGTAAAGCTAGTGTTAGTCGACCTTACACTCGAGGCTATGCACACGAGCAAAAGCTGCAAGAATTGGTTAAACGCTATGAGCAACAGTACAATGAAGAATTGGAAGAGAACAGCAGACTACGTGATAAGATTTTTCAGCTGGAGAGAGAGATGCAGGAGCTGGAAGGAGGAACCACCTACCTGGGTGATGTGGGTTATTCAGACCTCAAAATTGAGCTAAAGAAGAAGGAACAGCATATTCATGCTTTGCAGACCCAGGTGGGGTCGCTGCAGCAACATTCCACGGGTCAGAGCAGGCAGGTACTGCAACTGAAGCAAGAGCTTGAGGCTCTGAAGGTCAGTAATGTTGTAATATTCCTAGTTGAGATTTTTTTTAGTAACCCAGTTAGTTAATAGACCACTTCCATGTATGGCATTCAGTTTGGAAACACTTACATTGTAATGTACTTCTAAGTACAAAAACTGAATGTACCATGCTAGTTGGATAGCCTGGCCCCAAGTTATTGCCTTGCCTCGTTGTAGCCACGCTCATGAAACTAAAAACATTTTTGTGTACACCAATTTAACAAGGGATGATGGAAATAACCCTACCATACAGCCATGGTTGTATACCTAGCTGTTTCAAGCGTTATCACCTTCCAAGGCAATCATAAAGCCCAGCTACACAACAACCAATAGCACTTTCACATGTGACTGCTTTGTATGTAGGTTCTTCCAAAGAAATGTTGAAATTATAGTGGTAATAGGCGACCGTATCAAGTACATATCGATGAGAATCTTGGCAGTTCTTTATTTAGCTATAGCAAATGTAATTGCAAATGGGTCAATCCAAACACCTTCATCAGTACATTGACATGTTGAAGAAAATGTACTATGTAGTGTTTGTTTGCTTTTTCAGTGGGTGTCATGCATCAGCTTTGGATATTATAAAAAGAGTTCATTGAGCTCTGTGAATGTGTATATACATGAAAAAAAAACAAAAACATTAAAAATGTAAAAAGATGTAGGGATGGCATGCCAAAAGGTATGCAAACAAGGTAGGGATGATGCATGAAAGCGAAGGTCAACATATTGGCAAAGCCCCATCCCTACATATTTTTCACATTACATTTTGAATGATTTTTATTTTCTTGTTTCTATACTTTTTTGATGTTAAACTCAGTTACAGTTAGACCTAAGTCAAAGAAGTATATTCTTTCAAGTGCAGGAGTAACCACAACCCCAGAACTTGAAACAGCATTGACAGTAGTTGTTCCAAGCATGTTATGTGTAACATTGCCAGCTAGAACCTGATGAAGGGCCAACCACTCTCTGTACCTCCCTTTGTGAAGCCAATTTCCTGATTTTCTTTCACACGACAACCGTACTCAGGCAACTGATCACCCTAGCTTTACTAAATTTGCGAGCCAGTAAGCTATTTTTTCAGCATAGCTATTAGTAAGCAGCCGAATGCAGCACTTTACCTAGGTGGTGTGGACTAGTCTCCCTCCCAGACCAATGACCGTGGTCTTTGGTTTGGGAATGAGACCATGTGTGCGCATGCGTACAACATTAGAAAATGGCGTCCTACGCAACGGAGAGCAGCCGGGCAGTGCTGTGAACAGCTTTATCGACCAGGGTGAATTTGAAGCTATGAAGACGCTGAGTGGTCGTAGAGCTCTGCGCTGTGATAAGCATCAGTTTTGTGCTAAAATGACAGTGAGTACTTGAACCGTTTTTGAGATATCATTGTTGAACATAGTGGTCTTAACAAGAAATTACACCCCAAGTATGAAAAGCCACAAAAGTGCATGGGTATATCCAATGTTTTATCCTTTCTTTCCAAGCCTGAGAGGACTTACTGAAGTTTGACACCACAGCTTGAAACAGTTATCATTGAAGTATCTACTGTGCAAGCGCTAAGCTTGGGAGCTAATCCACAGCGATTGCACGGGGCCATACATTTGCCATCATTGAATTGGACCTATATAGTGTGACACATGATTTACAGTGGCCAAACTAGTTATCTTGACATGAAGGTACTTACATTTGCTAATAATGAGAATATGCAATTTTTTTTAAACCACTGCTAACCTGAGTTATGATAAAAAATGTTGACACTTCAGTGACCACACAAACTTCATCCCGACTTGCAACTCTGGAACCTTGTATAAAGGCTAAGGTATGTACATTGTTAACAAGCTAGCTACAACTTTCTGGTAGCAGACTACCGATACAGCACAGCCACACCGAGCTACAAGTCACTTTGATACTTTGGTGAAGTGCGCACTTAGCTACTGGCTTGCAGCACTACAGCACATCCCGTGCATCCACAGTGCTTTTGATGGCAATGGCGCTTCTTTACAACGCCAAGCGACGTCTCTCAAAAGGCTTTGTGTGGTGTTTTTAGCTCCTTATACCGCACAAATTGGCAGCTTGGCCATCTTTCTGCCCAGCCTGTCAACACTTATGAAGTTGGCTGGCTTGTTTATCATCTCACCTCTACATGGCTTCAATTACCACCAATTAGGAATACTTGATAGTGGAGTGACATACCTGAGCTCCATGTGCAGTTTTAATACCCAGCTAGTGTACATCACAATACATGTGAAGAACGCATTTAGCACACTTGTTAGAACTTGTTGCTAGATAACAGCTAACGTACTGTACCAGCTCAGTGGCTGATTTCACCAGTTGGCACAATCTTTGTTGTCAGTAGGACCATGTCTTCATTTAACCCTCTGTCTTTCACCAACCACACCCTTCATACCCATGGCCTTTCTCTTAGTCAAAGTTTGTGCTCTAATGGCCTGCCACCTATACCTGATACTTGCACTTGGGATGCAGTTACCACCTGCACCCCAGTCACCATTTTCTTCCCACTTGGGTTGCGGTTATGCTCGGAAAGAAAGAAAGACTACGAAAAATGGCACTTTCGCTACCACAAACTTTTGCATTTAGCTGTCTTCTGCATGGCTTTTGGGCACTTATATGAGTCTTGCTGATCATGAAGGCACTCAAAGAGGAAGGCTGGGCGCTTAAATAAGCTTTTAGCGTATTTGTGGTCAAGTTATACGGCAAGTAAGTATTGCATATATTGCTCGTCCACGCCATCCCTACACAGAGAGTCTATTGACTCTCTGATTATGCATGAAAGAAAAATGTGCACTTTGGCTCAGACTTGCTTTGGGCACATGCATACATGCATAATGCATACAGGTTCACATTATTGTAGGTGTTTTGTAAGCCCAGGTACCCATGTAACTGCAAGCTACAAATATCTACACTTGTAAATCAGTAGGAGAACATTGTGGAAGGTTGATTGCTTCAAAGCTAGAAATTTTGAGCAAGTGTAATGAAGACAAAGTGAAGCTAAGAACCACAGATTAACATAATGTAATGTCTGGAAATACACTGGAATTGTGTGCAAGTGTAGAAAGTCAAAGCTGCAATTCCAGGACCACGACACAGACCTGTTTTTTCAACTCTACGAGATAATTGTATCCAGCTATTGCTTTAGCATTGCCAGGATTTTTATAACTAGGTGAATGCAGTACATTATGGAGTGAGCTTGATTTTGACATGGGATGGTAACTTTGCATTAATTTTATACCATATTTCCTTGAATGCTTCCCGTCTTAATTTCTTCCCATCCTTGAAATATACCTGTGCTAATAGGTACCTAGCCTGGTACCTGGCTTTTCGCGCGCACCAGGGACGAGGCTAATAGGTACCTGGCTGGCTAGTTCTGTGTGTCAACTCTTGCCATGCATATTTGAATCACTTTGTGGTGTTGCCATAGAAACATGTCAGGCTGTTTACTGAATGCCATCAAGATTTTATTATCTAAGCTCAGAAAGAGAACCAGTGAACCAATAAACCAGTGGTGTAGGAACCGTAGTGGCCGTAGCGGCTTTGGCCGCTACACTTTTTAGGCCGTAAATTAATATTCATGACCTGCATGCATGCTATAAGTTAGCTCAAGCTAGCCTCGTTCTCTGGGAGCAAGGCTAAGGTTAAGCAGCCTCTTCGTTGCATCAGTCTCATATGCAATTACATGCGTACATTTCCGATTAAAAGTGATCGAAATCTTGGCAGTGAGATGGCTAGGTACGAAGCTAATGCAGATTTTCAAAGAGACTACTACAAGCGACGAAAGCTAGCCGGGCGGTCTCCTGGGAACGACGACGAAGTCAGTATGATCTGTTTTCCACATAAATTTAATATTGTACTGGAGGGTTGTTAGGGTCTGAGAACGAGGCTAGAATATTACACAGCGTTGAAAAAAGGCTTTATTTTGCACTCTAAAGGTGCACACTTTGAAAAAATTCGCTGCCGTACTTTCCATTTTTTTAGCAGCGCTTCGCACAGCACAGTATGGCCTCTACACTTCAAATTTGCTTCCTACGCCTATGTAAACCATTACTGTACTACATTTTTAGGAAGAGAACAGGAAGCTGTCACTGGATGTGGGTGGCCTGCATCGAGATAAGCACTTCTTGGAAAAGTCAATACAAGCCCTTAAGGTCAGGAATGTGGAAGTACCATCACTATATTTTAGTGTGTCTGTGATGTATAATTTGTACTATTGTATAGAAGTGTAAACTGCACCCCAAGATGCCGCAAGTCACAGAATCTAGGGTTTAGTGCTGCGGAGTTTCTTTAGCTAAAATATGCTTCAGAGTTTAGTGCTACTTAGCTAAAACACTTAGCATCAGATTAATTCACGCTGAGGGAGCAGTGAGGCAGTTTACCTACTATGACTTAAAAGGCACACATTCACTGCTTTACATACGTGCTCATTTCATCATTAACCCAAAGCACCAAAGCAGTAGTGCGCTCAATGCGCATAGTATTAGTTTCTTATGGAGGCATATGGAACACATGATGTCACATAAGTGGGAAAATATACTTTTCAGCAACTAGAATTCCTTCACCAGCTACATCATCGTTAACTCTCATAATGACTTCAGAAGGGATTTTCTCCTAAGGTAAGTGCACCATGGTATTAACAAATGCATGCTCAGGCTGGATGTCTATCACGGCTTGACAATTACCCATTCATTACATTGATTGACCAGCTACATGGATCTTTCTTTTTGCATCTTGGGATGTAATAAATATAGTTATTTAATGAGTTAGCGTGTAATATCGTGAGTTATTGCACGAGTGGGCGGGGTATTTTCACGAGCTGAAGAAATATCAACTGGATTAGCCAGTTGATATTTCTACAACAGTATTTTCCTATTCCTGTGCAATATCACATGGTATTGCACAGGCACGGGCCCTGGGCCTACACGATATCATAGCAACCACGATGTGCTTCATAATTAGAATCAATCAGTGGGTTGCTTGATACTTTGTGTGAGAAGAGACACGACACTGTTATGGTAAAGAATAATAAATGTTTTATTACACTCGTTAGCATGCACATCGTGGTTATTGCATGCTAACTTGTGTAATAAGGTATATGTACCACATTTATTCTAGTTATAAAGTGCAGATGCTTAATAAAGGCTTCAGTGAATGGCACACCCAGTATAGGTTATGGCATGTGACCACACAGTGTGCCCAAGTCCTGCTTGTATAAGAGACCATTGTAACATGAGTTGGTGAGCATTGGGTCACCTACTGCTGTATCTCTGATCAGTCTGCTCTTTTGATTCACACGTGGAAAGACCTTGTGGTTTTGTTAAAACAATCGCTTTTTTCCTAGCCAGATGCTATCATGCGCAGGAATGGATGGCACCCATTGTCATATAGAATTCCCTGTCTACTACATCAGTGTGGGGCTTGCTCACCAACAGGTACAAATACCTGCATTTATTTTCTACCTATAATGCAGGCACAACTGGGAGTCAAGGAAGAGCAGCTAGATTCAGAAGTCAGGAAGCTAGAAGGAGAGAAGGAAGCTCTTCAGAATGAAGTACAGGTTGCAAAGGCTGAGGTATGTATTTATCTCCATCAGTTTGTCTCTCTACCTATGTATGTATGCATGTATGTATGTTGTATATCTATCTATCTATCTATCTATCTATCTATCTATGTATCGATTATCCATTTATCTATCTATCTATCTACCTACCTACCTATCTAATATCTACTGTATAGCGCAAAATTTTTTTGCGGGTCTTTAATTTCGCGAATTTTCAGCTGTTCGCGAAAATATTTCAACGAAAATTTTTGATGCACGACACAGTTTTCACGCTCTGACTGCAAGAGCGTTGATGGACAACATCCCAGGACTAAGCTGCCGAATCCGCAAGGAACTCTCTCAAGGAGACACCTTCAAAGTAGGCATAATTGCATTGCTTTGCTGACAGCTGTGAGCTCGAGAGGACGATAGTGTGATGGTACGATGCATGTTAGATAAACCGGCCAGGTTTGTGTGTCACGCCCATAACATATTACGTGTGCAGCATGCACATGCAGTGAATTCGCGAAATTATTTCAACAAAATCTTCAAAAATTGCTATTCACGAAAATTTAGACCCTCGAAAATTTTTGTGCTATACAGTATTTATCTATCTATCTATCTATTGATCTATCTATCTATCTACCTATCTATCTAATATGTATTTATCAATCAATCAATCTATTTATCTATCTAGCTGTATCTATCCATGTGTCTACTGATTGTATTGTCATATAGGCTGAGCTCTATAAGGAGGAATTTGAATCAGAGCAACTTGACCGAGAAGTAGCCCATTGGAAGATAGCTGATCATGAGAAGAAGTATGCCCACGATGTCGGTGAGCTGAAAGCAAAGCTGGCTCAGATGGAAGAAGACGTTGAGCAGTTGTACCAGAGAAGGGAGAACGAGATGAGAAGTGTTCTAGAAGAAGCATCAAAGAACCAACAGGAGGTGCAGACATCCCAAGTCAAACAGTACAAGAAACAAGTGGACATATTGAAAACCCAGGTTCGCCTCTACATTTGATTTCATGACACATAAGTATCTTGGTTCCCTATTTGAAGGACACCACAATTTTAAGGAAAGCAAAGTTCCTAAAATTGAAAATGATGATTCAAAAAACTAAAACTTTGTTTCTAAGTAGTGTGTTTTTCACAGATGTTGTGATCATTTGAAAATTTTGTGAAGATAAATACCATGCCTCAGCTGGAAATAAAAACACGTTTGATGTTATGAGACGAAGGAAAGAAAACCCAGCATGCAGCTACCGACCTTTCAACAAAGCATAAAATGTGTTTGTACATGTTTGTATATATTGAACTTGGTGTTGCTAATTGCCATGGCTTTGTACAACTACTTTCAAGTCATGTAGAAAGGGAGTTCAAGTGTTGGATTTGAATGGGCTCTCTATCAAAGCAGGAGCAATATCTGCAATCTTGCCTATCTGTTGCACCAAGTGTGAGGTGAAGGCAACAATACAACAGCCTACTTTCAGGGCTGACTATCCCTCCCGATTTACATAAAACTACCACTACACGGTTACGTACCTACACCACATTATGGTGGAATTTTAAGTGTAATGACTTGAGCATTGAAGGCAGGAACACTTGAAAGAGTGCCCACCCTCCTCTTTGGTGAGCTTGTAAGGTACATGTAAGATGGGCAGTCTTTTGTGAGACCACGGTATCAGTAAGCTAGATTTCTTAACTGATATTGATTGGTTGATTGGGCCTGGGAACGAGGCTACAAGTGCAACAAGCAGGAGTGTGCTGAATTGAGAAGTTGTTCCATGTGTATATATATACCTTATTACACGAGTTAGCGTGCAATAACCGCAATATGCACGTTAACGAGTGTAATATTATCCATTACCACAACAGTGTCGTGTCTCTTCTCACACAAAGTACTGACTAACTTGCCGTTTGAACGCACCGGTTCTAATTAAAGCACATTGTAGTTGCTAGGATACCGCATAGCCCCAGCCCGTCCAATAATACCCGTGCAATAGCACACATTGCACGGCACGGGAATAGGAAAATACTGTTGTAGAAATATCAACTGGATAATAAAATTATTCGATGAATTTCACAAATTGAATCATGTGCAAAACAATTCCAGTAAAAAGTTTGATATAAACCTTCATGAGTACATGTAGAACAACAAGATGTCTCTGAGGAGGATGAAGAGAGGCCTTATTTACCAGAATTTGGAGATTCTTTGCTTTAAATACTGATCTATAAGCAGTATACGTATTTTAAGCTGTTGAAGCCTGGAACTGCCACATGCAAATTATCATTGAAACTATTTCTTCCATTCTGCAGTCCATGACAGATAGTTTACTGGGGGATGACTCGCGGTGTCCATCTAACCGCATTTTCTGCCAGCCATCATCAACTGTAAGTACAAACCATGAAGTATCTAGTCTATTGAGCTAGACTGTTTCTCTCGCTCACTGGAGAGAAATTGGTCAAGACGGTGAGGTAGCTAGCTATATGCATTTGCAAGAGTGTGTGGACTCTGGTTGACTAAATGTACGGTAATGCTACAGCAAGACAAAAATCATGCGATTTCGGGATTTTTAACACTCTGAAGAATGATCTTAATATTGTGGTTGGCTACGTCAGCTATCCGTTGCGATGCTGCGGTACCAATGAGATTACCCCCAGAGATGATTGATAGAATGACTAGTCTGCGCTTACAAACAGACCAACTGTCATCCACTGTCATTACTCGGTACTGGTGACGTGTGTCGAACTTGTTGATGCACTGAAAATACACGACGGAATAATATCCAATTTCTATTGAGGACTGCCACATTTATTAATTCACATCTTGTAATGTCACATTTTCAGCAGTAATAGAAGTTGTATATACATGTATATACATGCTATTGTTACATCACAGGATAGTGTGTCGAAGGTGGTGATTGAAGGAAGGCCACAGGGCTCCGTAAAGCTTGAAGATTTCCAAAGGGCTATGTCGAAGGAACCAATTGAAATCAGTCCAGCTGAATTAGCCAGCCTTGGAGCTAGAGATCACAGAAGTGTCGAGAAGAAAATTCAACAACTTCAAGTTGCAGTAGATCTCAAGGACAATGAAATTGAAACTCTGTCATGTCAACTTGACCAGAGAGGGCAGAGGATCGAAGCTTTGAGTAAAGTCCTTGAACACCACAAAACCTCCCAGAGGGGACTGCGACATGATGATGAAGATACCTATCTTGAAAACATTGCAAAAATGACCGAGCAGTTGAGTGGATATGAGATATCTGACCGAGAACAGAAGAATGAGTTGGTAAAGCTTCGTGCAAAAGTGAGGGAAGCAGAAACTGTCACTGAGCAACTGGATGGAGCCATTCAACAAATGGATGAGCTAGAGACGGAGAATCGGATGTTGAAGGAACAGATTGCAAGGCAAAGTGGGAGTGGGGCTAAGCTCAGCGAAACGGAGGAAGAAAGCCGGAGGGTTCATGCTGAGTATCGTCACCTTGAAGGATCCTATAAGATGTTATACAATGACATTGCAGAGTTCCAGCAGCTCCTGCAAGAGAAAGATGCCATGATTGAATGCATGAGTCGACAGCTTCAGACATACAAGAAGACAGTAACTGATTTGATGAAAATTGTTGAGCACACAAAAGGGCAGAGCCGGATTGTTAAGGATTTCAGACAGCAGCTAGCAAAAACAGAGGTACATGTATGTGTGTTGTATTATTAGAAGTGCATCTGTTGCTAGGGCAGATGTTTAGGTGTTACATATGGTGTGCTATGCATTCTATTTACTGCCCACCCAGGGAGAACTGAAAAAGAAGGACAATTTAACTGCAGCAAAAGACTCTGTCCAGGACGAGTTGGAGAGATTGCAGGTATGTGTGAATTTTTAAAAAACCTTTTGTTTGAAGGACAATAACCTCATGTGCTAGGTTTTGATGACCAGTCCCAGGATTTCATTAATTATATATATATACCTACAAATTCGTGTGCTATAAACCGTAGAGCGAGTTTCTTGCTGGTGAAGTCAAGTACTGTCGATCTCGTGAACGTCTGGGGTCCGGGCTGTCGTTGGAGTGCTTGATGATGAAGCCAGTACGTTATTTGAATGTGGACCCCTCCCCCCCCCCTACGTCCACCTCGCGTCCACCAGACGTCATTCACATGACAGGTGTTCCCAGGCCTTCCCCAGTTTTCGCGCTCTTCCGCTTCTGTGTATTGTACAACGCAAACTGAAGAGCAAAAAACGGGGGAGACCTGGGAACGAGGCTATAATGTGTACATATATACTGTCATTAGAATGGTAGGAAATTAGATAAGGCTTTTTTTTAGAATTTCAGAAAACCCATTTCTTCAGCTAGATTAGATTTACCAGTACTCTTGTAATGCAAACATAATCTCAAGGAAAAGCACTAGCCATACATGTGGCTTCCTAGCTAGGAGTACTAAATCTTTCCCAGAAGTTTGCATATGCAGGCAACTTTGACTGTCATATCAGCTCTCTCCATCTGCCAGCCACTTTTGCCAGTACTTGTTTGTAATAAAACATGATGCACTACAAACCCTCTGCCTGTGACTTCATAAGTGTTGTTTTCATAAGAACACTTCCTTGTGCACTAAACAGCCTCCTTTGGCCAGTGACTTTGTGGTTTTGTCTGTTAAGAATACTTTCACGTCTAGTGTAGCAGTCTTCTGCATAACTGGATTTGCAAAAATTCCAAGAATTGAATTTTTTCTACTAGATTGGATCTACCATTTTTGTATTAGCCAAAACGTGTCCCGCACAGTGCATGAATTTGTCTTACATCAGATGTGCCTTTTTTCAGATGTTGCTCATTGATTGCTCATGTTTTTAGTTTGGTTAACCAATTAAGTTTAGAAGTGTTTTAAGATGGTGCACCACCTGAGCTGACCAGCAGTCACAGCTGCAAACCTGCACAGACGATCCACACAGCTGAGCTAACCAACATGTTGATTTTTATGTAGTGAGAAATGCCTCCTCCCCAACTCAGTGCTATCTTCTGTACACTTACTAAGTGTACTTCATGCCACATGTGCATGCACCAAGTTTATAAAATTCTGCTTGAAACACTGACATCTTTCCCTCTTTCTCTTGGACTGTTCAATGTCTCTAATGTTGCATGTCTACAGGAACTGGCACAGTCTCGTAGAGATGTGACTCAGCTGACCACTGACGTGGAACAACTTCGCAAAGAGAAGGCGAACCTCGTGGAAGAGGTGGAGGCACATGAATTCACTGTAAGATCTAGTGTTGTGGCCACTGAAGCAAGGTTACCCTTCTCATGTGATGAGAAGGGGCTGTGTGTGCTAAAAATAGTTGTAATTAAATACAGCACTTGAGTTTTCTGAATGTGTACACACTCAGAAACACTAGCCTCATTATGCAACCCACTACCATGCTAGCTTTATGTTAATCACAGCATACCCAGAATAACATTGGCTGCACGCATTTGACAAACTAGCCTATTTTTAAAGAGACCAATCATGCATACATTTTAGTGGTCTTTGAAAATGTTCATTGGTTACTTAGTACTTGAGAAAGATAAAAAGTACGTAGAATTACAACAGAAACAATTCAGTTTGGTTGAGTTTTTCAACTATCCATGCTCACCCGTTTGTTTCCACTCAGTTTGCATGGTAGGCAGCAGCGTAAAATGAGGCTACTAGTAAATTGTCTTGAAACCTGGATGTTGGTTCTTGACTGACAGATTGAGACATTTGCAAAGGAGACTGAAGAATGGAGGAGTGCATGCGATGCAGAAAGATGTCGAAGAGAGGCACTTGAGAGAAGGATTGCTGAACTAGAGAAAGTGAATGATCAGTTACGACAGGCAAGTATCATATACAAAAGTGCATGTCAAATGCCCCAAGTACAGTAAGTGCATGCTAATACGCCCCCTTCTGACAGTGCATGCTGAGTGGCTACGGAGGTGCAACCTAACCATTCAGTACTGCCTGTGTAACACCTATACAGAGCTCTGAAGGCTGGTGGGTGTCCAGTTGTGGTAGCTCAGTAGCAGAGGAGTGTTGTCTCAAGCCAGGTCTCGATTCCCAGTGACTGCTGGCTTTTCACTTTTCTCTATTTTTGCCTCATAACATGTCTTGAAGCTTTGTTCTAATAGTCTCTTTATGTTCATTTTGCAGTATGAATTCTGGAATATCCCAAGAAGTGAGGTGCATCTTAACATGGAGAAATTTCTTGGCACTGGAGCCTGGGGTTTTGTGGTGGAGGGCACATTTCAAGGCCAACGAGTGGCTGTGAAATGCCTACACGACATGATCCGATCACCAGAGTTTGCTGAGGTCATGCGCAAGGAGATTGCCATTATGGCCCAGGTCCGACATCCCAATCTCGTGCTACTCATTGCTGCAGTGTTGGACACAAAAAATTGCCCCCTCATTGTCACAGAATTGCTTGACACTTCACTACGAAAAGCATATGAGGAAAACTTCTTGCAAGGCTCCAGCAAACTGAGTATCTTCCGAGACATTGCAGCAGCCCTCAACTACCTTCACCTTCGCCACTGTGGTGAAATCATCCATCGAGATGTCAGCTCTGCTAATGTTCTTTTGGAAGGCAAACCCAACAGTCAGTGGAAAGCTAAGTTGTCTGATTTTGGGTCCTCAAAGCTTGCAATTGAGGCCAAGACAACAGCCCCAGGAGCACCAGTGTACTCAGCTCCTGAAGTCCGAAAAGATATGGGAATCCGCCACACGACAAAGTTGGATGTCTACAGCTATGGAATTCTTCTATGTGAAGTTACTGTGGAACAATTTCCAGATGAGGAGAGTTTTCCTAGCATGATGCAAAAGGTTCAAGGCAAGTGGGCCTTTATGCATCGCCTCATTACCTCATGCATACAGGATCATCCAGATAGGCGACCAACAATGTCTTCCATATTGAGCGAGTTCAGTAAGCTTTGACCACAGAACTAAAGTGGACGTTTTCTTTCTTTTTCTGACCTGCACACTATTACAGATGTTAGGTTATTTCGGGTATATTATATGTACAATGGAATTCTTAGTATCATGCTGTTTTTATTGTTAGTATGTTTTTGAGTGTTTGTTATCCATTGTAATTAACGTCTTCATTTCCATGACTCACTTGGACCTGCACACTAGTACTTGTAGATATGCACATGCCAAAATAAAAATTGTAGACTTAGTAATTGTTTTTTTTAATTGTCTAATAATGTAATAATGTTACATTGTGTACCTTGTATAACATGACATGTTGTGTGTGTATATATATAGTACATGAACTTCATATATATATATGTGGTACATGCACTATGCATGTATGTCAAAATTTTGCATGAAGTATCAACTAACAAGAATCTATGGTAAGTTTTGTTTGTGTTATCGCACTGAGCTCCTATCGACAGGTTTTGTTTGTGTTATCGCACTGAGCTCCTATCGACAGGTTTTGTTGTGTTATCGCACTGAGCTCATATCGACAGGTTTTGTTTGTGTTATCGCACTGAGCTCATATCGACAGGTTTTGTTTGTGTTATCGCACTGAGCTCCTATCGACAGGTTTTGTTTGTGTTATCGCACTGAGCTCCTATCGACAGGTTTTGTTTGTGTTATCGCACTGAGCTCCTATCGACAGGTTTTGTTTGTGTTATCGCACTGAGCTATCGACAGGTTTTGTTTGTGTTATCGCACTGAGCTATCGACAGGTTTTGTTTGTGTTATCGCACTGAACTCATATCGACAGGTTTTGTTTGTGTTATCGCACTGAGCTCCTATCGACAGGTTTTGTTTGTGTTATCGCACTGAGCTCCTATCGACAGGTTTTGTTTGTGTTATCGCACTGAGCTCATATCGACAGGTTTTGTTTGTGTTATCGCACTGAGCTCCTATCGACAGGTTTTGTTTGTGTTATCGCACTGAGCTCCTATCGACAGGTTTTGTTTGTGTTATCGCACTGAGCTCATATCGACAGGTTTTGTTTGTGTTATCGCACTGAGCTCCTATCGACAGGTTTTGTTTGTGTTATCGCACTGAGCTCCTATCGACAGGTTTTGTTTGTGTTATCGCACTGAGCTCCTATCGACAAGTTTTGTTTGTGTTATCGCACTGAGCTCCTATCGACAGGTTTTGTTTGTGTTATCGCACTGAGCTCCTATCGACAGGTTTTGTTTGTGTTATCGCACTGAGCTCCTATCGACAAGTTTTGTTTGTGTTATCGCACTGAGCTCCTATCGACAGGTTTTGTTTGTGTTATCGCACTGAGCTCATATCGACAGGTTTTGTTTGTGTTATCGCACTGAGCTCCTATCGACAAGTTTTGTTGTGTTATAGCACTGAGCTCCTATTAACAACACGGATTATAAAAGAGATTGACCCAAATTAAAAAGGGAGTCCAATGATAAACAAATCTTAGAGAGGAGAGAGTTCGCAATGAGAAATGGGGCAATCTCCTGGTGTTTCTTGTACATGGTCAGTCATAGCGGTAGCTAATGTTCTCAACAAGTGACTGGCAGCAGGGTACAATGCACTTCCTGTCTCCCTACACTGGATAGCACCTTGAGAACAGCAAGGGCTCTCATGTATGTACCAGTGTTTCCTCTGTGAATGGTACATATTTTCTTACTTGCATCCAACTACACTGCTTTCCCGCTAATGAACTTACACGTGTGAGTAGGTGGAGTTAAACTCTTGAACCACAAATGTTTGCTAATATCCCCTTGTTCTTGTAGTTCAGTGCAGTAAAGGCATTCAAAAATATCAGCAAGTAGTATTATACAAGCATTGTGGATTTTGTTATCTGTATTTCTGACCCTGCATGCATTGCAATTGCAACTACCAGTTGTGCATTCAGACAAGTTACACTATTCTTTTCTCTATAAAAGCTTGTTATGGTGCAACAGCACTGCAAGCTTGGCTCATAAGGAATGCAGTGTTTCCTCCATATGTTGGCTGCATTGAAACCAGAAAACCACACCTACTGAGTCATGTGCTTCAGTGGACAATGTCATTCTGGGTGAAATCCATGGTTTTATTAGTCTCACTCAGGAATGAGACTAAGGTTTTGTCAAATCAGTACATAAATAATCCCTAGTTTAGTTATGCACATACATAAATTATGTGTATAGTCATGTGTCATATATGTTCATAGCAGAAGGATTACCAGCTAAGGTGTCTGTTTGCATATGCTATGTTGTGGTTACTTTACTGTATTTACACCTGCTTTGTTGTACTTGTGCATGAGTGCTCCTCTTGTGTTATGTAAAGCTTTTGTACTGGTGTTCTTTGTACTCAGGGGCCTGCTCCCTGTGAGGCCTGTTTGTCCTTGTTCTATCACTGCTTATATATAGGGCTGTTGAGTTGAGATTAGGGAGTTGAGATTAGAGAGTTGAGATTAGAGTGTCACTGTTGTGCTATCGGTTGTTTGTGTGCAGTCTAGTTCGGGATATTACAAGAACTGAGATTGTGCATCTAGGATGGATGTGTGTAGGCCATCCTGGATGTACCTGGAGACAATTAATGCACTTGTCCTGGAAGGTAGTACATTGTGTCAAGATAGGGAGCACCAAAACCAATAGACACACCAGTTTTTTTATATAGGTAGCTACTATGCAAAAGTTCTGCACACAGATTTGGAGTCGAACTTAAAGTTTGCAGGTATATAGAATAATGTGGTTGTAAAATTATATCCTGTTATGTACTAGTGCTAGCTACTATAAGTTACTAGTTAGAAATTTGCAGCATTAAGTGTCAAAACTACTGCATGGTATCTAGGGGATTCCCTGTCGCATATCAGTCTGTCTATATCTCCAAGCAATGTGATACGTACCTAGTGGTGTAATCTACTTGTGGCTTGTACTTCATGTCCATGTGACAATTTTACCGTAAAAGGTCAGTCACCTCAATAGTGTTATTTTAATTGTCTGAGTTTCCAGAGTGGCTTCATGATCTAAGCTGAGGTGGAGAAACAGAAAAAGCAGAGGACAGTTGCCCAGCAGACAAAGATAAAGAATACCACCCAGGTAAGCCTTATACTTAGACTCTGTGGCTGTAGCTATAATCACAGACAACATAGCATGACATAAATTCCCCAGCTGCAGCTAACTTCATGATTTGTGGGATGAAGGGCTGGACTGTTTGCATGGGTTGTTAGCTACACTTCTAAATTTTCTGTGAGATCCTTTGCTTGTGACTTGTTGAAACTGTCAGGGCATCAGTGCCAACACAGCTATAGTTACATAATTTTGACTCTACAGTTGAAGCATTGCTGTTTTGAATGTGGTTTAACTTGTAAAAAAAATCATTCTCAGGAAGAAAGAAGGAAATGAATGGCTCATTAAATAACTTCCCTAACTAATACAAATGAAGTGAATGGAAGAGCATCAAGATTTATGGTGACATGAATTAGCTAATTTTCAGCTAGTCTAGGCAGAGCTATGCTCACTTCAGTTTTTGCTGTTACAGCACTAATGTTGTTCTAGAAAAGCACTGTTGGTACATATGTAGCTAACTATATAACCTGCATAGTTGGTCCAAGGCACCATGACAGCTAAGGAGTGAGTACCAGCAGGTGGAGGCATGCTACGTAATTACTCAGATTCTGCATACATTATAAATTTCTGCCTTTTCAATACCTATATAGTAGTTTTTTTTGCAGCTTCTTTTCTACTTACATGTTGGTGTAAAGTAGCTAGCTAGCTATTGCATGACATTGGTTGTAAAGTATGGGGTGTTCATAAGTGTACTAGTCTTGTCCCCAGACCTCATCTGGCGTGTAGCTATATCGCATCCAGTATAATGCGCGGGATACTGAAAGCGATCTGCACTGGGGTTGGTTTTGGGTCTGGGACCGAGACTATAAGTGTACACACTCTGCTAAGATGCACCCTAATGGTTACAGCACTAGCTAGTCTAGTTCCTGGAACTGGATTTTGTCAGTTCTGTTTGAAACAGCCCTTTTTTGTTCCCAAGTATTTACGCTTCCCTTATAGCCATTATAGGTTGGGAGGGGGTGGTTATTTGTAGTCTCTTTCCCAGACTGCATTTTTCGCACCCACCGGAAAGTGGTCTGGGCACAAGACTATTGTCAGATCAGTGATAATAGCCAATTTGTGGCAGTTGTTGACCCTCAACCTTAGCTTTATTTCACATAGCCGAAGGGTTTTCAGTGGGTAATTAGTACAGGCATGAAAGTTTGAATTACATACTACATGAATATTGAAGTGTGCATTAAATAGAATGTGAGTGGCAGTGACCTTACCCTCCACTCATTTTGTATACAAATAATTGGTTGCAGCCCACACATAGAGTTGGGAATCAATGATTTTAGGTTTTGAGCTTGTTGATCATTGGAAATAGTCATATCAATAAACGTGTAGCTAATATCATTTGTGCAAATTAAGAAGAAAAAACCCACATGCTTTAACCAAGGTGTAGCTAGTACAAACGTTCTTTTCACTCTCCCACTGTCTCATCCTTTTGGCCGGTGAAGTACCCTCTCCATTAATACTTCTGCCACTGTAGGCAGTTGACAGGTGTTTGCTGGTTCAGACTGTTGAAATTTGCTAATCAGTGGGCATGGTTTGTTTGAGCCATATGAAGGGCTATAAACTGCATGTATATCTGATCGAGATTTCAACAAAACTCAGTACTTAACATGTTACCATAATTAGCTACTAGTTCTGTTTGTCTTGCCAGCTAGGCCCTAATAGAATTGATTGACAAGACACATGTAGCTATACAGCTATGTGTGTGCTGTGCTGTTTGTTGCCTATGTGCTACTTACTGAAGTGAACTCCACAATGATAGCTGTGGCCAAGGTTTTCAGGCCAAATGTTATGGAGTAGGTTATAGGCCCCTACATGCTACATGCAGTATGTAGACTTTGGCCACACCACCTTGAAATAGCTTGCTACGGTCCTGCTCCATAACATTTGCCCTGAAAAAAATAAAACCTTGGCCAAAGCTATCATTGACGCTCATGGTCATGCACAACAGTATCAGTCTCACTATAAGGCAGAGGGGCACACGTTTTGAGGCATGCTCCCCAAGGAAAATCAGATGCTAGGAGATCACTTCTGAGGCCATTTAGTTCTTATTTGTATTCAAAGTGCACATGTGCATGTTTAGTCTACGAAAAAGTGGTCGGGCCAAAACCCAACTAGCCTGGCCTGACTGCTATTCTGGGTGCTGTTGTGTGAATACACTCCTTATATAGTATGTGTGCACAATAGAATTTAAATGTTGGGACTATCATGTAAGATATAATTTGAAAGTGTGTGATCAAGAGTTCAAATGAGTAGCTATGCAACTCTTTTTTTTTACTGCATGAAGCCATTCTAGATGCAAGTGTACATAAGCTGCCTGTGTGAACACCTGTAGTAAATCTTATCATGGTCACTGGCTGATCAATATTGCTGATTTCAGTTTGCTTTGAACAGCTAGAAACCACAAAGCAATGGTTACCTAGTCACGAGCCACCAACCAGCATATGGTTGAACCACCAAGTTGTGAATTCTTACACAGACAATATTATTGGGTTTTGAGAGACTGCAGGATGCAGTGTGAGTACTACAGTAGTGTACTGACTTTTGCAAACAAAGAGCTGTTCACATGAATATAAGATAATGTACGTGGTCAAACTTTCTTACACACTGTACAGGAAGCCTAACCACGTATTTATTAAACAATTTTTTGTTACATTGGAGCGGAGCTAAATTTCTGATGTACAAAACAAGCTACCTCTGGTTTTTCAAAGCTGGCTTTTCCTTATTAAATCAAAGACAGGCCAATTTTGAGTCATTTGTGATATTTATATAGTTGCAGGCTGTTAGCTAAGTGAGGGAGGGATGGGAATGGGAGGGCATAGCACAAACCGATACACAAAGATACCCTACATAAACAAAGTGTGTGTTGTTGATTCTAAAACAAAACCACTGAGACTGCAGTAAATTTCATGTAGATGGCCAGCTGTATTTACATAAGGTACATATACACCCACTCGTTTGTATTGGATTTCTAATCTACTGAACAGAGGCTAACATAACAGTGCACTCTGTGTGTACAGAACTAGCTTGGCATCATAGCAATACACTCCTTGAGCCAACTTTGATACATTTGATCGTACTATTGAATGTCGTGATCTCTCCTTAATTACAGGGGCGTTTCTAGAATTTTTGTTATACTGAGACCGGCCGAGCCGCGCGTGCATCAATGGCCGCACTTGTCGATGCTTCCCGTGCATGCATGCAGCTTGCAAAGTGGCAAGTTCTCTGATACTAGATGTTTGCCGACTGGAACAGTAAAGGGCGCGCTGTCACTGTACACACCAACACAGGATTGGTCTGATCAACCTTAATTGAAGATTTTTTCACCGAGGCAACTGCCTCCATTGCCTCAATGGTAGATACGCCCCTGAATTAACTGTTGAATATGACTATTCTTTGCACTTCTATCATTTCACTTTTCGCCATAGCAAAATACATATAGGAGGCTTTGTACATAAAAAAGACCCATATAGTATAGGGAACTTCGTACATAAAAAAGACCCATAGTGCAATTAAGACTTGAAAAAAGAGGAATGGTGTGACATACTGTATACCAAACATTGTTAATACATCATAGAAAGTTTTTGTATGAAGAAGAGCCATGGGTGACTTTGCATAACATCTAGGCCTGTTTTATAAGGGAGATGTGGTTCGTTGATTGTTCATGCAAATGGGATAGGTAAGTTATAGTTATTGGTAGCTAATTAGGTGCTGTAGCTGTCAAAGAGGTGATTTACGCTGGTGATGTAGCAGCATTGTGGTAGCTACCATCCACTGTAAAGTTGGTGGAAAGGCAATAGTAGAATAGAACAAAGAAGACTGAAAGCTACAGTGTGAGTCATTCTTTACACATTGCTCATGTATAGCTGAGTAATTATTGTGAGCTAAACTTCTTGGATAACTATAAACATGCTTTAAAAATTCTTGATTTACTGTAAAAGTGAAGGTAAATTAGTGTACAAAGCTGAGAACCTTCAACACTTCTCTTGAGCAGAAAATACCATTATCCAGAAACACACACAAGTTTAACATTCACCATTTCTGTGCATGCAAGTTGGTAATTTCCGTGGTATTGGTAGCTAGGTGCTTTAAAAAGCATCATTTTTCTCTGCTAGTGATGGATGAAAGTGATGTTTGGCGACGCAGCCACGGTCAGCACTCCCGTGTAAAGAAAAGATGGCCACATGAGGCAGACGAGAGCAAAACTGGTGAACCTCTGACTGAAAATGAAAGCTGGCTACAAAGCGTTGGTCGTCGATCCAGCGTAAAAAACAGATGGCCACATGAGGCAGACAATCCCTCAGATTCCTCAAAATCATCAACAAGTAGTTTTAGAAAGGAGAGTAGTTCTGATTTGCAAGATGGAAGCAAACAAGAGCAATTGTACCACCACACTAAAAGCAAAACTGGTGAAGTTTCAAGTGGAACTGGTAGGAATGTCAGGATGATACCAGGCACAACCCGACCCAAAACAACCTCTCATATGTCACAGTCACCTCCAGTTGTTACCCCGACACCAGCACCTAGGATGCAATCCAAATCTAGGGAAACAGGTGCTCTGAAACACAAGGCTGGTCATACAGAGGTTAGTACATCTGGAGTACCAGCTGTGCTTATCAGCATTCTATTTGGTGGAGTACTCTATTGAGTATATGTAGTTAAACATACAAATTATGTCTACAAAGCTAGGTATATCTCTGTGCATAAATGTGTGTGTGTCTGATTGACTGTTCACTGTAGTATGTAAGGATACAATTGACAGTGGTCACTATGGAAAGGTTTCACTCCTCACAGGGTCGTCATATGTCAGAAGGTGCATCGACCACTCCCACTAGTCCCATGGCTGGATTTTCTTTACCTGTGGCAGTTGGAGACCACACACAACCTGCCAATATGGCTGGCAATAGGGCTATCATGTCAATGCCAGCAGCAGGCCAGGAGCACTTTGACCCTGGAGCTGTTTATAGCAACATAGAGATCCACACACAACCTGCCAATATGGCTAGCAATGGAGCTACCACGTCAATGCCAACAGAGGGCCAGGACGGAATTGAGAAGCTGGACAAATTGCCTCACTTTGACCCTGGAGCTGTTTATACCAACATGGAGGTCATACAAAGTCACCTGCAGGTATAAATGTATACCACACTCTGTGTGTGTATCAAAAACTGTACAGTATGTGTTTGTATAGTTTCTTTCCTGCTATTATTAAAAAAACGCAGACTTAGTGTTCAAAGATGGTGTTCACCTAGGCACAGAAGCTAAGGCTGGTTTGGGGTTTCTGAATTCAAAGTGCACATTAAATACTTCTATCATGCTGCTATTTACAAAGAAATAGCTAGTATGCAAGCTAATGGGCATTCCGTGTGCTTTCCAACAGTACTAGTGGCATGAATAGCTGCTAGGGTGAATATATCGACATGGCTTTTGAAGAAAGCATGCAAAGCAAGTGATTGTAGGGAGGTCTGGGGGTATGCTCCCCCAGGAAATTTTGGACATCTTCATGCTCTGACATCACTTCTGGTGGCTTCCGAGACTGCCTGTACGGATTCTTCAAGACATACATACAGGTCTTCTGTGAACTTCCTCCTGTGTTTTACAGCCAAACAAAGTGCACCTCGTTGCAAGACTGGCAGACTCCAACGCCGAAGCGTCTTTTAGACCGTCTAGCTAAACGTCAAAGCTCAAGCACAAGACTGCCTAGGTAATGACATATGCGTGCACTATTATGCCACACACAACCAGCCCCTCCTACTTTAGTTAATAAGGTCAGCGGAGTTGTTGTTGTGGCTTCAGCCATACTTAGCCACCCCTTGGCTACGCTACTGTTTTCCAATACAGTTCACACGCTCCTACTTTGCTCTCCCAACAAACAGTTCTAGTCACTTATGCTAAATACATGTGACACTTATGTACATAGGTACACATGCTCTCTGATTTACACACAGCCTGACCTGGAAGATGAGTACGAAAACCTTCCCGTGGGTGTAAAGAATGGATACAAAGAGGAACAGGAGCATGAGGAAGTTTGGCAATCAGCATCCTTCAGACCACCAAAACCACGATCTCGTATGAAAGATTCTTCTTTAGGTTCATCAACTGACAACCGTCACTCACTTGACCCCCCAACTGATGTAGCCGAGTTGCAGCAGCTACTGCGAGAAAAAGATGCCCAGATTGAACAAATGAGTCAACAGCTTCACGAGACAGCAGCTGATTTGACGAAAACTGTCAAGCATACAAGGGAGCAGAATCAGATTATTGAGGATCTCAGAGAGCAGCTAGCAAGGAAAGAGGTACTCCTCATGATGTGTTGCTAGAATCATAGATAGTAGAGAATGCTAGAATTAGTGCTTTTAGCTCAAGTTTAGAGCAGAGCTACATACGTATAGACATACTTGCTACCTAACCCAGAGGTATAACTACAGTAGGTCAACTATATCCATAGTGTCTTATTCAGTATCTTATACTGTAGCCACACCCCTAGCCTCGTACCCAGACTCATTTCCTCTTTCTGCCCATGGAAGAATGAGCCTGCATACGAGGCCAGCCACACCCCACTTTAGGTGCATGTGCTTTAATTAAAATGTCTCTTCACATGTTTGTACATGCAGAAATCTTGTACTGGGAAAGATGTGTCCACTCGACATGACAACGACCAGCTGAAGGTGATAGATCAGCTAAAGAAAAGAAACGCACAGTTAGACTTCCAGCTGAGGCAGCTTCAGGTACTATGTGTGACCAAGGGTGTAGGAATAGGGGGGGCTATAGGGGGGCTACAGCCCCCCCCTTCACAACTACTGGGGAGGCTTAGCCCCCCCTCCTTCACTGTATTTATATATAGGTACTCGGATAAGTAGCGGTACTCGCCATTTTATGTGCCACGTACTCTTTGTACGGCAACAGGTTGCAAATGAAGCGATTATCGTCTTTTGAATCATGCCTGTATCCGATTCCATGTTGGAGAAGAGAGCGTATCCAAAGGCGAGTTTTTCACTAATTAGTGGGCATGGTTTAAAAAATTCCCTGCACAGCAAATTAGCGCGGTATCTTTTACTAACACTTGGCCCCACCTCTTTCCTACGCCACTGTGTGTGACTATTATGTTATTGCATGAGCTGAAATGTCAGCTAGCACTAGTCTTGTACATACTGTATTGCCTCATGCAAATGCTCCTGGAGCACTTGCAGCACAACCAAGAAAAACTGGGCATGGGCACTTGTACAATGAAGTGCTTGTGTCTCGTGCCCTCTCACGAGGAAAGGGTCTGGTGTCACAAGCCTGAATCCTTGGGCTTGCGGAAGTGTTGAAGCCTTGTAATTGTTAGTGTAGAATTACAAATTGCTTAGTGTTGGATAATGAATCTCATAACACGCTTTGAGCGGTATGATTGAAGTTCTTGTTCTCGCTTCTGCATTATTCCAATAAACGCTGCTCTGCGATTTGATTGGCCACTCCACACTTCTGGAGCTAGCCCAAGGATTTGGACTTGTGACACCAGACCCCTTCTCCTCGCGTGAGCTGGGTGGGGTCTGGGCACGAGACTACTTGAATAGTTTGGACAAGTGCCCAACCCCAACACCCCAGTAGATTACAAGACCAGTAGCCACACTCTAAAGCATTCTTGCACAATGGCCCTATGCCTGAATTACTTGAATGTCTTGTGGCTTTCTACCGTTATCTCTATATCCTCAAAGTGTAAACTGTGATTTTAGCGCAGTTTGGCTTCATAGTAACACCCCCTGGAAAAGGGCCTGTTTTGCACTTTTGCAGATTCCCACCTTTTGTGAAATATCTACTCGTTTCTCTGGTCTGGTCTTCCCTTACACATGTATAGCCTCCCCCAGCATTTAATTAATACAGCCGTACCATTGCCGCCGGCCCTGAAGACAGTGCAGACACTTGTGTTGTTTTTATAACCATCTCTGAGAAGTATGGGAGTCACCTTTAAATGGTGTTCAATATTTTTATCACTGTACAGGGAAAACTGCATCAGGAACGCTCAACGGCCTCATCACAAGAACATGCTAGCCTGGTCAGTCTACTACCAACAGTCTGCAGAACTTCACAAATACCACAATCAGATCTTTGTGTGTTGTTCACCATGAATGTCCCGAACACCAACTGTATATGTGTACCAAAACCTGTTGAATACACTGACATCTGTACCCCCTCCCACCCCCTTACCATTTTTATATATCTACAGGAACTGGCACAGTCTCGTAGAGACGTGACTCAGCTGACCACTGAAGTGGAGCAGCTCCGCAGAGAGAAGGCTGACCTTGTGGGAGAGGTGGAGGCACACAAATCATCAGTAAGGGTCTGGTCATGTGACTGCTACCATAAGTTACATAATACAGGTAGAAATATTGTGAGCATTAAAGTTGGAAAGCCTTGGATCACAAATCTCCGAATCATGTGGACAGCTAAAATTGGCAAGGTTAAAGTCTGTGATCATGCTGGAAAGGCCTCCATGGACCTGATTATACACACATGACATTACATAAAAGTATGTAAAAGTAAGACTTACATGATACAAAGTTGGTAGTGGGCCAAAGTGAGTCTTTCCTTCCTCCTGGACTGCTCCCGCATGGATGGCAAAGTCCAATGATGGACATCTAAGTTGGAGTCTGTGGTGGTTCTCCACAACAAACAGCTCCAACTCTACTTTCCAGCTGTTATTCCAGCCCTTAATGGATATTTGCAGTTCTAGGGCTCTTGTAAGGTCTTTCTGGAAGGGTGGGGTTTACAACCTTCAATGTTTTGAAAAGCTTTTCGTACCAGTATAAATGTCAAACGTGGTTGCCTTGACCATTTTTTTTTCTTGCTTGAGTCATCATTTTCATCCATTAGCCCACTGGAAGTGCTTTTCATCCATTTCTGAATAAGTGTTGGAATGCTGTTTCTCATGTGGTGAGGACTTCCCAAACCACACAGAGGTTGTCTTAGAGTTCTTCCCACTCCTATCAGATCTGTGTGGTTTCAGCATGGCTGGGCTTCTCCCTTTGGCTGTCCATATATAGCTGGTGTCTGGCTGCTTGATGAGTAACCTGATCTGCATCTAGCTGCTGCTTGTAAGTTGGTAGGCCAATTGTCACAATAATCTATTCCAAGGCCTCTCGCTGACCAAGCATAGTTTTTACATGGCTACATTCAACAAGACTACGGGTATTACATAGCCTGGTAACCACTAACCAGTATAGCATTTGACACCAGCGTTCTCCATGACACTCCGGCAGTACATTGTTTGTAGTAGAGAGGCCTTTGTCAGTACTGTTGATGCTCGTTCGCACGGTTGCTATAGTTAGAGGGTGCTTTGAGCTCACTGCGTGTACACCATGGATTCATGATGGACATCCGTCCATGTAGTTTGTGCATTGTGCACTCATGTACATTCCCTAGCATGCAGTGGGAAGATGAAGTGCAGTTACTGTAACCAAATTTACGACATTTGATTGGATGTAAGTCATGTGATAGGAACAAATTAAGTCCAGTAATCCAGTCCATCAGTCCAGTCCAGCAATCCAGTCCACAATCCAGTCCAGTGATTAGATACGACCCATCTAGCTGCAGCTCCTCAAAGAGTGTTGTGTCACAGACTCACTACACTAATCATCTCCTCATGCAATCTGGCATTACCGCAGTACTCAGCTAATGTTTTGTACCATCTCCTCATGCAATCTGGCATTACCGCAGTACTCAGCTAATGTTTTGTACCATCTCCTCATGCAATCTGGCATTACCGCAGTACTCAGCTAATGTTTTGTACCATCTCCTCATGCAATCTGGCATTACCGCAGTACTCAGCTAATGTTTTGTACCATCTCCTCATGCAATCTGGCATTACCGCAGCACTCAGCTAATGTTTTGTGACATCTCCTTATGCAATCTGGCATTACCGCAGTACTCAGCTAATGTTTTGTGCCATCTCCTCATGCAATCTGGCATTACCGCAGTACTCAGCTAATGTTTTGTGCCATCTCCTCATGCAATCTGGCATTACCGCAGTACTCAGCTAATGTTTTGTGCCATCTCCTCATGCTATCTGGCATTACCGCAGTACTCAGCTAATGTTTTGTACCATCTCCTCATGCAATCTGGCATTACCGCAGCACTCAGCTAATGTTTTGTACCATCTCCTCATGCAATCTGGCATTACCGCAGCACTCAGCTAATGTTTTGTACCATCTCCTCATGCAATCTGGCATTACCGCAGCACTCAGCTAATGTTTTGTACCATCTCCTCATGAAATCTGGCATTACCGCAGCACTCAGCTAATGTTTTGTACCATCTCCTCATGCAATCTGGCATTACCGCAGCACTCAGCTAATGTTTTGTACCATCTCCTCATGCAATCTGGCATTACCGCAGCACTCAGCTAATGTTTTGTACCATCTCCTCATGCAATCTGGCATTACCGCAGCACTCAGCTAATGTTTTGTACCATCTCCTCATGCAATCTGGCATTACCGCAGCACTCAGCTAATGTTTTGTACCATCTCCTCATGCAATCTGGCATTACCGCAGCACTCAGCTAATGTTTTGTACCATCTCCTCATGCAATCTGGCATTACCGCAGCACTCAGCTAATGTTTTGTACCATCTCCTCATGCAATCTGGCATTACCGCAGCACTCAGCTAATGTTTTGTACCATCTCCTCATGCAATCTGGCATTACCGCAGCACTCAGCTAATGTTTTGTACCATCTCCTCATGCAATCTGGCATTACCGCAGCACTCAGCTAATGTTTTGTACCATCTCCTCATGCAATCTGGCATTACCGCAGCACTCAGCTAATGTTTTGTACCATCTCCTCATGCAATCTGGCATTACCGCAGCACTCAGCTAATGTTTTGTACCATCTCCTCATGCAATCTGGCATTACCGCAGCACTCAGCTAATGTTTTGTACCATCTCCTCATGCAATCTGGCATTACCGCAGCACTCAGCTAATGTTTTGTACCATCTCCTCATGCAATCTGGCATTACCGCAGCACTCAGCTAATGTTTTGTACCATCTCCTCATGCAATCTGGCATTACCGCAGTACTCAGCTAATGTTTTGTACCATCTCCTCATGCAATCTGGCATTACCGCAGCACTCAGCTAATGTTTTGTACCATCTCCTCATGCAATCTGGCATTACCGCAGTACTCAGCTAATGTTTTGTGCCATCTCCTCATGCAATCTGGCATTACCGCAGCACTCAGCTAATGTTTTGTACCATCTCCTCATGCAATCTGGCATTACCGCAGTACTCAGCTAATGTTTTGTACCATCTCCTCATGCAATCTGGCATTACCGCAGTACTCAGCTAATGTTTTGTGCCATCTCCTCATGCAATCTGGCATTACCGCAGTACTCAGCTAATGTTTTGTACCATCTCCTCATGCAATCTGGCATTACCGCAGTACTCAGCTAATGTTTTGTACCATCTCCTCATGCAATCTGGCATTACCGCAGCACTCAGCTAATGTTTTGTACCATCTCCTCATGCAATCTGGCATTACCGCAGTATTCAGCTAATGTTTTGTGCCATCTCCTCATGCAATCTGGCATTACCGCAGTACTCAGCTAATGTTTTGTGCCATCTCCTCATGCAATCTGGCATTACCGCAGCACTCAGCTAATGTTTTGTACCATCTCCTCATGCAATCTGGCATTACCGCAGTACTCAGCTAATGTTTTGTACCATCTCCTCATGCAATCTGGCATTACCGCAGTACTCAGCTAATGTTTTGTGCCATCTCCTCATGCAATCTGGCATTACCGCAGCACTCAGCTAATGTTTTGTACCATCTCCTCATGCAATCTGGCATTACCGCAGTACTCAGCTAATGTTTTGTACCATCTCCTCATGCAATCTGGCATTACCGCAGTACTCAGCTAATGTTTTGTACCATCTCCTCATGCAATCTGGCATTACCGCAGCACTCAGCTAATGTTTTGTACCATCTCCTCATGCAATCTGGCATTACCGCAGCACTCAGCTAATGTTTTGTACCATCTCCTCATGCAATCTGGCATTACCGCAGCACTCAGCTAATGTTTTGTACCATCTCCTCATGCAATCTGGCATTACCACAGTAATCCCTGCAGTTTCGCGATAAATGAATCCACCAACTCACTTCTTCTTGTCCCTCTCAAACCTCGCGCATTCATAGATCACATTTTAGTGCTTGATAAAGTGTCCATAAGATTTCTTGTGTCATGCTTTTTAGCACAAAGAGTGGAGGGTCTGCTTCATCGGCCATCGAGTAGAGTAAGGTGCTGAATTGGGCTTCCTCACCTTTCCCTATAAGCCCTTCTGGAATCTTTCAAACTTTCTCGTCCACTTGGCTGTTCCTTTTAGGATGACTAAAATTGAACTGCTCAGGTGCTGAAACCTGGTAAGTGGCTGGGTACCTATAGTTCTGATTTGCGCTAGCTCACAAGTCTGTGTGTTTGGCACTTCACCAATGATCTTAGCTAGGGGTGAAAGAGTGCTCTTGTATTCATGACTCCTGCCCTTGCAATGTCATCAAAAACCAATTGTCACTGTGTCGATGTGATGTTATGTATTTGAGTTCTCTCTGTTGTTGGATCTACTTTTGACTTAACCTTGCTCTCAAGTTGTCCCTGTTTTTTACTTTTTCACATGAAAGCGAAACAAACGCAACAACTGGTTAAAGCCATGGGTCATTCATAACATGAATGATTTCAGGTGGACACATGGTGAATGTACAAGGGAGGCACCCAACTTCAAACTACCTATTTCACTAGATCATCCATTTGAACACTCCATCACTACATATTTACATGGATTACATATTTGAATATTGGCTCCACCTTAACGTATCTCATGATCAAGTAATGAATGCCTTCTTTTTTTGTTTGCCACTGTTTTACTTATTGTGAATGCAAACAGAAGAGTAAAAACTGGGGAAGTGACTAGTTTTCATTGTCATTTTGTACAGTTAAGATCTTCTGATTGTACACACATATGATTACATAAGCGTATCCATACCCAATGATGATGTAGTACAAGCGCATACCTAGACATGAATATACCTTCATTTGTTTCTCATGTGACTCTTACCTAACTTGATAATTGACCTCATCTGACAGAAGCTCCCTGCTTATGTGACATTGTGCATTTTATGTAGTAACAATCTGAAGAATTATTGCCAGATAGTGAAGAGAGTGCTAGATCTAGAGTGTTGATCCAGTTGCCAATTAGCCTTTACCAAAATGTAGTATTTGATCTCCAGTTGAGCCATGAATCAGCCTTGAAGTGGACACATTTTAAGTAATTATGTAGAGACTTTCAGTTAATGAAGGTGGTGTAATAGAGTGTTTTATATTCTAAAGACAGTCACTACTCCTCTGGAATGATATCTCATGTTGTTGTTTTTATGTGACAGTTGGCAGAGAAAGATGACCTCCTGAAAACAGCTCTTGATGACCAGCTACAGCTACAACAGCAGACACATGAGAGAGATCGTTTGATACAGAGTTTGCAGAGTAAAAACGAAGAGTTGAAACGGCAGGTATCCCTGCTTTGTGAGCAAGTGGAGGACTTACAATCCCAAAAATCCCAAGAAACTCACGATGCGGATTTCTGGGAAGTCCCACGAGAGCAAGTAAACTGTAACATGCAGAAAATCCTTGGCATTGGAGCCTGGGGGTATGTGGTGGAGGGTACATTTCGAGGTCAGCAAGTGGCTGTGAAATGCCTACACGACATGATCCGATCACCAAAGTTTGCTGAGGTCATGCGTAAGGAGATTGCCATCATGGCCCAGGTCCGACACCCCAATCTCGTACTACTCATTGCTGCAGTGATTGACACTGAAAATGATCCTCTCATTGTCACAGAGTTGCTTGACATTTCACTGCGAAATGCGTATGAAAAAAAGCGTCTGCAAGGCTCAAGCAAACTGAATATCTTTCGAAATATTGCAGCAGCCCTCAACTACCTTCACCTTCACCATTGTGGTGAAATCATCCATCGAGATGTCAGTTCTTCTAATGTTCTCTTGGAGGCCAAACCCAACAATCAATGGAAAGCCAAACTGTCTGATTTTGGGTCTGCCAAGCTTGCAATGGAAGCCAAGACAACGGCCCCTGGAGCATTTGTGTATGCAGCTCCTGAAGTTAAAAGAGAAATGGGGATTCCTCAAACAGCAAAGATTGATGTTTACAGTTACGGAGTTCTCCTCTGTGAAGTTTCCGAGGAACGGTTTCCCGATGAGGAGAGCATTCCTAGCATGATGAAAGTGATTCGAGACAAGTGGGCCTCTATGCATTGCCTCATCAATTCATGCATACAGAATCGTCCAGACAGGCGACCAACTATGTCCTACGTGCTGAGTGAGCTCAATAAGCTTTGACCACAAAACTAGAGTGGACGTTTTCTTTTCCCTTTGACCTGCACACTATTGCAGATGTTTGGTTATTTAGAGGTGGAATTGTTGTAGTTATTGTTATTGAACTATATTGTTTGACATGCATGACTAACTTTAGACCTGCACGCTATTACTGGTTGTTTTTGAGCACCTATATAGCATTGTATGTGTGCACTTATTACTTATTCTGGTTTCCTGAAATGCAGTGAGGTACGCATTTTTTTTACATATACTATACTGTACTGAAAGTACCAATTATTTTTGTGCAGAATTTGTTGGTTTCTAACTTTTAAAATGAACAGTAAATCAACAGATCAACATAATTATCAAAATTTAATATGTAAATTAGGAAACTGGGGGTACCTCCAGTGTGGTTCTCATTACTCACGCCACTCTGGAGAAGGCGATGAATTCTGTGAGAAGCAAAACAACAGTAAACTATTGTTTCAACGATCTTGATTCTGCTGATCAGCTTGCCTTTCAGAAGATGAGTGATACAAACCTCTCATGAATAAAGACAGGCTGCACTGCATAGGTCTGTGTGTATTGATGGACCCATTACAACTAGGAGAGTTTAAATGTTCGATCCCCAAACTGAAGAGTTTCAGCTGGGATCAACCTGCCCAGATGTGTGTATTTCATACACTGTAGAGGATGGAATGCTTCAATGCAAAGAGGATATTGGTCTGTAGAGAAATGAGCTCTGACACTAGCTACTACATGTAGGGAGTCAATCCCCAGTATGCAACATCACCTGCCTCCTGAATACACACGTTTTTGCCACAAATTCAAAGTCCTGCCAAGTATTCACAAGTAGGGTTCACTATTGGCAGTGACGGTTTTCCTCACACACTCTTCATATAGTGAAAAGTGAAGCTCTAGAATTCTTGGGTCTGCTAAGACCCACAGCACTGTGACCATTTGTGCATGCAGCTCTTGAAGTCCTAAAGGAGATCAGAGTTTCTGAGACTGCACCTAGAGACAACTAAAATCATCCTGCTTCGATCTACCTAGGAGTAACCGAATGCCAGCTTCACAAGCCAGACCTAGTGCTAGTTGCATTTGTATTGTCTAACTTTATAGATCACTTTTGAGGTGCAATGTGGAGAGAAGGATAACATCATTTTGCTGAGTCTGATGTTAATGTGTAGTGCAGTGCACATCAAGGTGTGGCATGCGAAGGATTAAAGAGTTTTTGCATGGATGTACAGTACCACTCCATATCAAATCTGACTCCCTATCTTCCAAGCAGTGAAACCTGAGAGGTAGGTAGCTACATGTACTTGTGGCTTATGAATTTATGTCCATAATCATATTATATCTGTAAAGGTCAGTCACCTCAGTAAAGAGTTGTCTGTAGGCCAGAATGCATCAGGAATTTACCAAAGTAGCTTCATCACAAAGGCAGAATTTGGTCCGTGTTTGCTAAGCTGAGTGAGGTGGAGCAACAGAGAGAGCAGAGGACAATTGCCCACCAGAAAAATACCAGCTACCCAGGTTAGTTTCATACTGAAGCTCTCTGTGGCTGTACTGTGAAAAGCTACTCGCAGATCTGTATGGCATGGCAAAATTGTCCCAGCCAGCTTCATGATTTGAGTGTGAAGCTTAGCCTTCAGCCATAGTGTAGCTTCCTGAGAAGAATGAATGGCTCTATTGTCTATATGTTGAGTTGAACATACAATATTAACAAACTTCCAGAAGTATAACAAATTTACTACAAAGCACTGGTGCTACTGTGCTAGCACCACTTAGCTTGAAAAATTCTCATCCTTACTGCTTAAGAATTCCTGGCTATACAAACACAAGTGAACTGCAAAAGCCTGGAATGCATACAGCCAAGTGGCAAAAATCAAAAAGGGTTATTAGAACTATAACTACACTCCTTGACTGTATACTAGTAGAGCATTACTAACTTAAGATCTTGATTATACAATAAAAATCTGGACTAACACAAAGATACTCCATCATTCAAGTATATGCTCCACCCACAGCTTAAAAAGCTTTACTGAACCAGTAAAGATGGCTGCCATTGCTACTGAGAATGAGCAGCTCCGACAGGAGGTGTTGTCAAAGACACAGCAAGTGAAGCAGTACAAGAAACAAGTAGACCAGTACAAGCAGAAGGTGGAAGTTCTTAAATGTCAGATTGAAATACAGATACAGCAGGTAATTATTGATTGCACATGCCACTTGTAGCTATGTCACCCTGCATGAAACCAGACATTCGCTATAAATTTTGAATTTGTATTAGTCATCTTGAATATTCAATTTCTACTAAACAAGCAGTCCGCCAGCGGCCTATGTAGAAACAACCAATACATAGATAAAGACTGTTATCCCAGGACATAGCTACAGTCAGTTGGCTAGTGGTAGAGTGAGTAGCATTGTCAGAGACTGTTTATGAATTCAACATATCATGTATCCTTGTATGCCATTGATGGCATACAAGGTAGCAGTCTGGGATAGCAGTCTTTATCTACATCTATGTACTGGTTGTTTCTACATAGGTCTGCTTGTTTAGTAGAAATTGAATATTCAAGATGACTATTTGCTTGACAGGTTGAGGCATTTGCAAAGGAGGCTGAGGAATGGCAGAGTAACTACAATGCAGAGAGAAGTCGGGGAGAGTCGTTAGAGAGAAGGATTGTTGAACTAGAGAATAGTCAGTTACACCAGTGCAACGGTGTAAATGTAAGCGTCACCCCAACCCTAACCCTTGCCTTCTCCTTTCCATTTTCATGCACACATACTCTTCCCTTGTTCTTTTTTTGTTGTTGTTTTTTGTTCTTTGGTTTACATAATACATGGGTAGAGAGTGGATTGCCTGGGAACACTTACCTATCACGTGATTGACGTCAGGTGGACAGAATAACATTCATCATTTAAAGTTTCACTGCTAGACAGGGCCCCAGACATTCACAAGATTGAGAGTTCTCAGTTTGACCAATAAGAAACTTGCTCTGTGGTGGGACTGGCTCAAGAAAACCAGAAAAGTTCTTGAACTTATGTTGATGAGGTCAATTTGGTGACTCGACCACTTTTGCAAGCTCACTGTCTTTTGTTACCTTCCCCTTTTTGGCATTTTAAGTCAGTTTGTAGGTGATAGCTCTATTGGTTGACTGCCATGATAGATAGCAGATGTCAGAAAAAATTGTTCAGCTGGAAATAGGCTGGTGATGATCTGAAAAAAATGTTATTTTTGACCAGCTTTTGAATCATTTGAAGAAGTACTTGTAGTTGTTAAAATACTGTCTGGAATTTAAAGCTGTCAGCAGTTGACCTCATTATCATGCCTCCCCCATTTGTGTGGTAATCGGGGCAAGCATGAGTGAGCCCCAAGCCAGTGAGTTGAATGGCAGGATTTTTTGGATACCGTGTGAGACTCTTGGTTGCAAAACAGATATCTTATGTGAGCTGGAGAGATGTTCTGTGGAAGGACAAGGTAGATCTTGAAGTAAAGCATTTTGCCTCCAGGACTTGGACTATGCATGAAATACAAGTCAGAAAATTCACTGCTTGATTCATGGTTTGAATGTCATCAATTAGTTCATCCCTTTCTCATGCTAGCCCCCTCAATATTTTAGTGCACTTGTATATTTTAGTGGGTGGGAGGAAACAAGTCAAGAAAAAGTTTTCAAATTGAGATGACTCAAAGGTTATGGCTAGTGAGTCAGAATATTCAGTGAAGGATAGCTGACTGTATTTAGCTAGATCTGTAAGTCTAGTTGACGATCATCTGTTGACATTTTTATATTAGCATGCTGATCTAGAAGGCCACAACACTGAACTGTTGAAAGAAAGGGATAAGAAAGCAGAGACCGAAAAAGCAAAGAAGGAGGCTGAGAAAGTGAAGAAGGAAACTAAGAAGAAGCTATCAGACAAGGGTGCTACATCTCCTGAACCAACTGGAGTGTCCATGGCACTTGAAAAAAAACTAGCCCAAAATGAACAGCTTTATGAGACACTTAGAAATGAGAATGATGTAAGTGGTTACAATCAGTTTACAAATGCATGCATAGTGGTAATGTGCCCAGTGCATAGACATAAGGACGACATATGTATGTGGTTTAAAGGAAAATTCAAATGTTGACTCAAGTTCTATTAAAATTGAGGTTTCCAGCAATGGAAGGACTCACAGGCTATTGAAGTAGGTTTCATCATCTACAGATGTGCAGGTATATTACTAGCTAGTACACATATAACCCAGTGAGTGGTAGCCACACCCACCTTAATTGGCACTTGGTGGTATGAATATTGCTAACATTTGAATTTTACTTGAACCCTTCACATAAATTATAAAAGTAGACAGTATAAGACTATGTGACAACTGTTGTGAGATTTAAATGCCTGTGTGTGCAACCACAGGTGTAAAAAAAGTGACAGCAAACATATCATATAATTTATAACCAATTTTTCTAACTGTAGTACCATGGAAACATGCTATCAGTAATGCAGTAAAAAATATATCTGATAGTCTGTAATATATTCCTGCCATAATACAGGATCTGCGAGATGAACTAAATGCATTTCGCACAGCAAACATGAGTCTAAAAGAGATGTTGACACATGTCCCTCAAACACTGCCACTGCCACAGAGTTGTGTGAGTTAGATTCATGTTTTTTTTTATGTACACATTTCTAGTGGCTCCTATACTTAATTCTTATACACTCCCAAGTGCAAGTGCTGTCTTTTCCTGTGTAAAAAAACATGCAGTCCTTAGGTCTTAAGTTAGCCATTAATCAATGATTGTTTACTTACAGAAATCACCGGAGCCTCTAATGACACCCCCAGCTGTTGATCTATGTGGAGCAACCCTTACTGGACATCAATCTACTGTAAGTACAATCTTAACTCAGGTTATCTGGGCCCCGTATGTTGGGTTTGGAGGTAACAATGGTGCTACAGTGTTGTTCATGTCTTTCCAGTATGGTTACACTGAATAGCTGCATTAATTTTCAGTATGGATGGCAACTTAACTCTTGACTTCTCAAAACTGTTTCAAGTGATTTGTATTTTTTGGCTTTTGTTTCAAACACTTTTCTGGTCTGGAATGTCAAATGACCAATCTGAACTCAGAAGGCATAATTAAGTGCCATTACATCACTGAGCAAATGCATCGTATGTTGCAAACCATTCTATAGTCAGCTCATTCTAGTGAAGAGCATTACTTACTACAACAACTGTTAATTGACATACTATGCATATTGCTGTATATGTACAGCTTGTGCAGCAGTTGGAAGAGAAAGATAAACTTCTACAAGAAGCTCGAGATGAACAGCTACAGCTGAGACAGCAGACAGATCAAATCATGCAAAACCTGAAGGGTGAAAATAAATTATTGAGACAGAAGCTTGGTGGGCAAACGGAAAAGTTACAAGCTCAACAAACTCACCAGAGTGAATTCTGGGAAGTCTCACGAGAGGAAGTAGACCTTGATATGCAGAAATTTCTAGGCACTGGTGCCTGGGGTTTTGTGGTGGAGGGCACATTTCGAGGTCAGCAAGTGGCTGTGAAACGTATGCATGATATGATTCAATCACCAGAGTTTGTTGAAGTAATCCGTAAGGAGATTGCCATCATGGCCCAGGTCCGACATCCCAATCTTGTACTACTCATTGCTGCAGTGATGGATGCAGAAAATGATCCCCTCATTGTCACAGAATTGCTTGACATTTCACTGCGAAAAGCATACGAGAAAAAGCGTCTGCAAGGCTCCAGCAAACTGAGTATCTTTCGAGACATTGCGGCAGCCCTCAACTACCTCCACCTTCACCAAAGTGGTGAAATCATCCATCGAGATGTCAGCTCTGCTAATGTTCTCTTGGAGGCCAAACCCAACAATCAATGGAAAGCCAAGCTGTCAGATTTTGGGTCTGCCAAGCTTGCAATTGAAGCCAAGAGCACAGCCCCAGGGGCGCCAGTGTACTCAGCTCCTGAAGTTCGAAAAGAGATGGGAATTCGTCAGACAGCAAAGTTGGATGTTTATAGCTATGGAATTCTTCTGTGTGAAGTTACTGTGGAACAGTTTCCTGGTGAGAAGAGTCTTCCTAGCATGATGCAAGTGGTTCGATGCAAGTGGGCCTTTATACATTGCCTCATCAGTTCATGTATACAAAGTCATCCAGACAGGCGACCAACAATGTCTTATGTATTGAGTGAGCTCAATAAGCTGCAGTCATAGAGAATATCATCTAAAGTGAACATTTTCTCACCCATGACTCGCAAAGCTTCATTTTAATCGACCTGCACACTCTTACAGATATTAAGGTAATTGTTATTTAGAACATGACTGTACATAGCCAGTTTTTATGTATGTACATTGTAGTCTCATTCCCAGGCTCCACCATCCAAGTGGCAAAAAGCTGTGGGCAGTAGCCTGGGAATATGTGCACTGTAACACAGGCTACCTGTAATGTTGTTATGATGTCCTTTAATGGAAGTTTCTTTTAATGAGCACATCCAAGATATTTTTTCGGGGTTAAACCACAACCCAAGATGCAAGAGGTTATTGCAGTTATATTAGCTAAAAGCTTTAAAGTATAGTGCTACTTATAACTTTAGCTAGAATGTTGTTCTTCTTAGTTTCATCATAAAGCTTCACCTACAAGAGAGAAGCCAGATGTGAGTGTAACACTGCTGGTATAAGCTTGTTGGTGAACAAAAGTTTCTGAACTCACAGTGTATGTGCACCATGGCACTAACAAAATGCACTTAGATTAGCTATATGTTCAGCGCTTCCTCTGACTGGCCTTTGTATTATTTTACATAAATTCTTTATTCACATCTTGGCCATGGGGAGTAATTGCAAATCTATGAATGTCTAACAAATCAGCTATATGCATCTTTAACCTATTACTTTTGCTCTTGAAGACTGAGTTGACCCGGAATAATGTGACTCTGAATATATGATGGTATCAAGCATTGTCAAAGCAAACACTATGAATGTCTAACAAATTAGCTACATGTATAGTACTAAGTTTCAGAGACCTGAAGGTCTCGTTGAGCTAAGCACAGCAGGTGTGCTACTAGCAATTGCTGAGCATTGTTTCTAGTATATATTCATTCACTGCAGGCCTTGGTATTGGTTGTTGCAACTAGGATTTACAAAGTCTGGATTTATTATTGCCAGAAAACTAGAAAGAGTAGTATTCAGCAACAGTGATGGTTGTGGCTAGCAAGGTTCTGACTTGGAAACACTGCAATACCTTATAGAGCTGGTCTACAAGTGGTTCGAATAGATTCGAAACTTGCGAAACACATCAAATTCATGTGAAAGTACCTTATAGTGCTGGTCTACCACTGGTTCAAACAGATTTGAAACTTCCGAAACGCATCTACGTCATCTGAAACTACCTAACAGTTCTGGTCTACTACTGGTTCGAACAGATTCGAATCTTTCGAAACACATCGAATTCATGGGAAAGTACCTTATATTGCTGGTCTACAAGTGGTTTAAACAGATTCGAAACTTTCAAAACACATTGAATTCATGTGGAAGTACCTATAGTGCTGGTCTACCACTGGTTCGAACAGATTCGAAACTTTCAAAACACATCGAATTCATCTGAAACAACCTAACAGTGCTGGTCTACTACTGGTTCGAACAAATTCGAATCTTTTGAAACACATAGAATTCATGTGATAGTACCTTATTAGTGCTGATCTACAAGTGGTTCGAACAGATTCAAAACTTTCAAAACACATCGAATTCATCTGAAACAACCTAACAGTGCTGGTCTACTACTGGTTCGAACAAATTTGAATCTTTTGAAACACATAGAATTCATGTGATAGTACCTTATTAGTGCTGATCTACAAGTGGTTTGAACAGATTCAAAACTTTCGAAACACATCGAATTCATCCGAAAATACCTAACAGTGCTTGTCTACTAGTGGTTCGAACAGATTCAAAACTTTCGAAACACATCTAATTCATGTCAAACTACCTAACAGTGCTGGTCTACTAGTGGTTCTAATGGATTCTAAACTTTTGAAACACATCGAATTCATCTCAAACTACCTAACAGTGCTGGTCTACAAGTAGTTCGAACAGATTCGAAAGTTTTGAAACACATTGAATTCATGTGACAATACCTTATAATGTTGGTCTACTAGTGGTTCGAACATACCCAGAACTTTCGAAACACATCGAATTCATGTGAAACTGCCTTATAGCGCTGGTCTACTAGTGTTTTGAACAGATTCGAAATTTTCGAAACACATTGAATTCATCTGAAACTTCCTTATAGTCCTGGTGTACTAGTAGATTCGAAACTTTCAAAACACTTCGAATTCATGTGAAACTACCTTATAATGCTGGTCTATTAGTGGTTCAAACAGATTCGAAACTTTCGAAACACATCGAATTCATCTTAAACTACCTTATAGTGCTGGTCTACTAGTAGTTCGAACAGATTCGAAAGTTTCGAAACACATCGAATTGATCTGAAATTACATTGTAGGGCTGGTCTACTAGTACATCGAATAGATTCGAAACTACCAATTCGAAATCATGTGAAGATACCTTGTAGTGGTGGTCTACTAGTAGTTCGAACAGATTCGAAACTTTCCAAACACATTGAATTCATCAGAAACGAACTTGTATTGCTGGTCTACTAGTGTTTCGAACAGATTCAAAACTTTCGAAACACTTCGAATTCATGTGATACTACCTTCTAGTGCTGGTCTGCTAGTACATAGAATAGATTCGAAACTTTCGAAACACTTCGAATTCATCCTTATAGTGCTGGTCTACTAGTGTTTCGAATAGATTCGAATCTTTGGAAACACATCAAATTCATATGAAACTACCTTGTAGTGGTGGTGTCCTAGTAGTTTGAACACATTCGAAAGTTTCGAAACACTTCGAACTCATGTGAAACTACCTTGTAGTGGTGGTCTACTAGTAGTTCGAACAGATTCGAAACTTTCGAAACACACCAAATTCATCTGAAACTACTTTATAGTGCTGGTCTACTAGTGTTTCGAACAGATTTGAAACTTTCGAAACACATCGAATTCATCTGAAATCAACTTGTAGTGCTGCTTCGAACAGATTCAAAACTTTTGGAATTCATGTGAAACTAGTAGCCCTCTAGTGCTGGTCTACTAGTATATCGAATAGATTCGAAACTTTCGAAACACTTCGAATTCATCTGAAACTACCTTATAGTGCTGGTCTACTAGTGTTTAGAACTGATTCGAAACTTTCGAAACACATCGAATTCATAATTATGAAACTACCTTGTAGTGGTGGTCTACTAGTAGTTCGAACAGATTCGAAACTTTCGAAACATATCGAATTCTTCTGAAACTACCTTATAATGCTGGTCTACTAGTAGTTCGAATAGATTCGAAACTTTCGAAACACATCGAATTAATGTGACACTACCTTATAGTGGTGGTCTACTAGTACTTTGAACAGATTCGAAACTTTTGAAACACATCGAATTCATGTGAAACTACCTTATAGTGCTGGTCTACTAGTGCTTCGAAAGGATTCTAAACTTTCGAAACACATCGAATTCATGCGAAACTACCTTATAGTGCTGGTCTACCAGTGGTTCGAATTCATCTTAAACTACCTTACAGTGCTGGTCTACTATATATAGTAGTTCGAATAGATTCGAAACTTTCGAAACACATCGAATTCATGTGAAACTACCTTATAGTGCTGGTCTACTACTATATCGAATAGATTCGAAACTTTCGAAACACTTCAAATTCGTGTGAAACTACCTTATAGTGCTGGTCTGTGTTTCGAACAGATTTGAAGCTTTCAAAACACATCGAATTCATGTGAATCTATGTTGTAGTGCTGGTCTGCTACTGTTTCAAACAGATTCGAAACTTTTGAAACACTTCAAATTCATCTGAAACTACCTTATAGTGCTGGTCAACAACTGTTTTGAACAGATTCAAAACTTTCAAAACACATCGAATTCATTTGAAACTACCTTGTAGTGCTGGTTTATTAGTGTTTCAAACAGATTCGAAACTTTCCAAACACATCGAATTCATCTTAAACTATCTTATAGTGCTGGTCTACTGGTAGTTCGGACAGATTCGAAACTTTCGAAACACTTCGAATTCATATGAAACTACCTTATAGTTCTGGTCTACTAGTGTTTCGAACAGATTTGAAAGTTTCGAAGCACATCGTATTCATATGAAACTACCTTATAGTGGTGGTCTAGTAGTGTTTCGAACAGAGTTGAAATATTCAAAACACTTCAAATTCATGAGAAACTACTTTAGAGTGCTGGTCTACTAGTATATCGAATAGATTCGAAACTTTCGAAACACTTCGAATTCATCTGAAAGCACCTTATAGTTCTGGTCTACTAGTGTTTTGAACAGATTTGAAACTTTCGAAACACATCGAATTCATATGAAACTACCTTATAATTCTGGTCTACTAGTGTTTCGAACAGATTTGAAAGTTTCGAAGCACATCGTATTCATATGAAACTACCTTATAGTGGTGGTCTAGTAGTGTTTCGAACAGAGTTGAAATATTCAAAACACTTCAAATTCATGAGAAACTACTTTAGAGTGCTGGTCTACTAGTATATCGAATAGATTCGAAACTTTCGAAACACTTCGAATTCATCTGAAAGTACCTTATAGTTCTGGTCTACTAGTGTTTCGAACAGATTTGAAACTTTCGAAACACATCGAATTCATATGAAACTACCTTATAGTTCTGGTCTACTAGTGTTTTGAACAGATTTGAAAGTTTCGAAGCACATCGTATTCATATGAAACTACCTTATAGTGGTGGTCTAGTAGTGTTTCGAACAGAGTTGAAATATTCAAAACACTTCAATTTCATGAGAAACTACTTTAGAGTGCTGGTCTACTAGTATATCGAATAGATTCGAAACTTTCGAAACACTTCGAATTCATCTGAAAGTACCTTATAGTTCTGGTCTACTAGTGTTTCAAACAGATTTGAAACTTTCGAAACACATCGAATTCATATGAAACTACCTTGTAGTGGTGGTCTATTAGTAGTTCGAACAGATTCGAAACTTTCCAAACACATTGAATTCATCTGAAACCATCTTGTAGTGCTGGTCTACTAGTGGTTTGAACAGATTCGAAACTTTCGAAACACATCGAACTCATGTGAAACTACCTTGTAGTGCTGGTCTACTAGTTGTTCTAGCCGATTCAAAACTTTTGAAAGAAATCGAATTCATCAGAAACTACCTTCTAGTGCTGGTCTACAAGTGCTTCGAACAGATTCAAAACTTTCGAAACACATCGAATTCATCTGAAACTACCTAATAGTGCCGGTCTACTTGTAGTTCGAATAGATTCGAAACTTTCGAAACACATTGAATTCATATGAAACTACTTTGTAGTAGTGGCCTACTGGTAGTTCGAACAGATTCGAAACTTTCGAAACACATTGAATTCATCTGAAACTACCTTGTAGTGGTGGTCTACTAGTAGTTCGAACAGATTCGAAACTTTCGAAACACATCGAATTCATCTGAAACTACCTAACAGTGTACTAGTGTTTCGAACAGATTCGAAACTTTCGAAACACATTGAATTCATGGGAATGTATTATACCTTATAACCTTAGTCTAAAAGTGGTTCGAGCAGAGTCGAAAGCTTCGAAACACATCGAATTTATGTGAAACTACCTTATAGTACTGGTTTACTCAGTCAAGTAGTGGTTCGAGCAGATTCGGAAATTTCGAAACAGATCGAACACATGTGAAACTACCTAGGAAAAGAAGAGATGGGAATTCATCTGCCAGTAAAGTTGGATGTTTATAGCCATGGAATTCTTCTCTGTGAAGTTACTGCGAAAGAGTTTCCTGGTGATGAGAGTCTTCTAAGCATGCTTCAAGTTGTTCAATGCAAGTGGGCCTTTATACATTGCCTCATCACTTTGTGTATACAAGATCATCCAAATTGGGGACCGACAATGTCTTATGTACTGGGTGAGCTCAATAAGCTGCAGTCATCATCTAAAGTGAACATTTTCTCACCCATGACTCACAAAGCTTCATTTTAATCGACCTGCACTTTCTTACAGATGTTTAGTTTGTTTAGTACATGACTGTATATAGTAAATGGCCTAGTATGTATGTACATTGTAGTCTCATCTGGGCTCCACCTTTCAAGTGAAAAAAAGCTGGGCAGTAGCCCGATTATGTGCATTGTAACACAGGCTACCTGCGATGTTGTTAAAATGTCCTTTAATTGAAGTTTCGTACACATCCAAGGTATTTTTTGAGGGTTAAATTGTACGTACCCCAAAATGCTAACAGAGCTAGCCAAGAGTTTGCATGAGACAAGATGCCGTAAGCATTGAGAATGCCATGTACCGGACCATGTAGCTACTACGGATCTGCTTCTGTCCCAAAATGGCATCAGAAACAATCTCAGAGCATCTATACATTTTCAAAGCTTCCTGGGGGAGCAAGCCCCCAGACCTCCCCAACCACCTCATCTGCGAAGGGTGGGGCTTGTGAGATTAGCGAACGATCGGAAAGTCGAAACCAGTGCTACATGGCGCAAAGGGCAGAAAGGGTAGATATTTATGCATGTAAACTCTGTCGTCTGGCCTCCGAGAAGCATCGGTTTGGCCAAAAAATTGTCTCAGAAGCAATCTCATAGCCTCTAAATTCCAAAAATTTTCCGGGGAGGTGGGGAGGGTGCCCCCCGGACCCCTTATAGCTGATGCATCACTAACCTGAACACTTCAAATTTGGTGGCTACGGCCCTGATTGGTACAATGTCCTAAACTACCACAAACTTCTTGATATGCCTGCAATCTACATGCCGAACGGCTGCGCAACCTTTGCTGTGATTTGCCTATCCCCACATCGTTTGCACTATTATGGGCAGATGGTGAATGCGCATGCGTGATAGTTACCTTTACCTCCCACTGTTTAGCCCCAAAAATGACTAGCGATGACCTTACTCCTTTCGTTCTAAAGAACGTGAAAGGACTCGACTCTGGTGAAAAGAAGGGTTCGGGTGCGTACGGAGCTGTCTATGAAGTAACGGTGAAGGGAGTTACCTGTATCGCCAAGCGACTGCACGATATACTAGTTACCCAGGTATCTCTGCACGAAAGTGCCGCAATTCAGAAAAAGTTTGCCGCAGAATGTGCCCTTCTCAGCAAGCTGAGGCACCCTAACGTTGTCCACTTTGTGGGAGTGCATTATGGAAAGAGCGAAAATGATCTCTCGCTGGTAATGGAATGCCTACACACGGACCTGGCAAAGTTCTTAGAAGGTTTTTCTAGAGAGATTCCTCTGTCAATCAAGCTGTCCATCCTTCTAGATGTATCATATGGTCTTCTGTACTTCCACACCCACACCCCACCGATCATCCACCGAGACCTGAGTGCTAACAATGTTCTACTGACGACAGACTTGCGAGCTAAAATATCTGATCTTGGAGTAGCAAAGTTACTTGATCTTCAAACACAAGTTGCATTTTCACAGACAAAGGCTCCAGGTGCACTCCACTACATGCCTCCTGAAGCCCTAGAAGAAGTTCCAGCTTACAATTGCAAGTTAGACATTTTTTCATTTGGTCATCTTACACTTTATGTAGCTGCCCAACAACTTCCTAGCGTCCATGAACTGAACGATAAAGCCATGTATGCTGCACTTCAGCAGAGCACAGTTCAAACCCAGAGGCGAAGAAGAACTATTGAGCAGATTGGTGGAAAAAGACACACTCTGTACCCACTTATTACCCGGTGTCTACAAGACAAACTGGAACATCGACCAACCACGACTGAGCTGAATGACAGTTTGAAAGAGCTGTGCACCAAGCATCCACATAGTATGGTGGAGGTTTTGAAAATCATGGATCAAGCAGACAAGGTATTGAAATGTCATCTTTAGATCATTTTACTAGTACAGAAGCGAATGAACCATGCACATTGTAGCTCTCAGTAATCTGGATGCAGCAGGTATAGCATAGTGATTTTAACTCTATACAATAACCTCTGGAGTGGATAGCCAAATTTAAGAGTGGCCCTACTCCATGTGATAAGAGATGTCACTAGCACCATTAGATTCTCTTAGCATGTGTGGGAGGGTTTGCCCATGAGACTAACTACTCTGCACTACTGCAAGCAAAAATTGAGTCTTGAGAAAGAGGGTATTGCCAACTTATAACATTGAACAACCCCCTCCCCCAATAAAAAAAGTAGTCATTTACATTTAGAATCACCGGATGTGTGGTTAACCTATAGTTGCAAATAGGGAAGTGCAGGACTCCTGTATGCATTTAGCTACCAAAGTGCACTAAGATATCATAAACGGTAATCCAATAACTACAAGACTTAAAAAACATTAAAAATGTAAAAAGATGTAGGGATGGCATGCCAAAAAGTATGCAAACAAGGTAGGGATAATGCATGAAAGCAAAGGTCAACATATTGGCAAAGCCCCATCCCTACATCTTTTTCACACTGCAGTTAGACAGTGCATGGGGGTCTTCCTAAAACGTACCACAAGTACACCCCAACTTTTCATGGCTATAGCCTTGTTCTCAGGCCACTTCCTAGCTCCTCCCACATGGACTGGGAACGAGGCTAGTATGATCCAGCATTATGTCTCGTAGCTGTCGTAGGTACCTATCAGATAGCTACTAAGTAGCTTTACTGCCATCATACTACTTGTAGTGACAGTGGCACCCTTTCTGATATATACAACCTTGACACTGAGCTTGAGTGGGCTGCAGACTAGTCATAGTAATCAGTGTGTAAACTCAGGTACTCATGCTAACTGCATGGATGGGTACAGATTCAGCTCTCAAGCATGCTGTCTAACTGCAGTGTGAAAAAGATGTAGGGATGGGGCTTTGCCAATATGCATGTGTTGACCTTTGCTTTCATGCATTATCCCTACCTTGTTTGCATACTTTTTGGCATGCCATCCCTACATCTTTTTACATTTTTAATGTTTTTTTAAGTCTTGTTTCTGTACTTTTTTGATGTTAATCTCAGTTACAGTTAGACCTAAGCCTATAAGAAGAATATTTCAAGTGTAACCACACCACCAGAACTTGAAACGGTGTTGACAGTTTAGTAGTAGTTCCAGGCATGTAATAATAATGTGTAATATAGCCAGCTAGAACCTGATGAAGGGCCAACCGCTCTCCCTACCAAACTTTATGAAACCAATTTCATGATTCAGTTGTCATGACGACTGACCAGCTGCAGCACAGAAAACTATCATACTGACAACTGACCATCCTAGCGGCTATTTTTAGTGTAGCTACAAGTAGGTAGCGCCTTACCTACGTGGTGTTCATAAGCCTTGCCCAATGCCGCGGGGGGGGGGGGGGGAAGTTAGTCTCTTCCCAGTCCTCCACCACAGCTATCGTCGGTTGCAGTACGAATAACGCGGAGAAGGCCTGGTGAAAATTATCATGTGATGTATGCCACTGTCTACGTCACACATGCTAGTTAGTAAAATTTGTAGCCTCGTACCCAGGCGAACGATATCTTGGGAACGAGACTGGAATTATTATGCGGTAGTAGCCACGATATCGATCGATATTGATCGATAGCAGTGGCGTAGGGGTACGCTAAATTCACCCGGTTTGAAACCTTATGAATAATTAATCAGTACGTTTAACCCCTTTGATACGAGTAAGCAAATGTCATGAAGAAAGCTATATCAGTCACAGAACGAGATTCACTTGCCATGTGTTGGTCTTCTCCATCTGCTACAATACCGGCACTGAGATAGCAGGTAAGGCTATTCAGGGAGGTGCTTTGAAATGGCCATTTTGAAGCCTCTGCCATCTCAAAGCCTCTGGGCATGGAATGGATCAGCTGGCTATACATATACTGTCTATACATATTACTTTGCACGCCCTGCACTATGGGAATTTGTAAAAACGATGGTGCACGCTACAGAAACACAACATAAGTACCAGGCAAAGTTCAATTTGAGCTTGTGAATAGCAAGCCTGCCCCAAGTTGTAATGAGAGATCTTGTGACATTGTCGTCTTGCCAGACTTTGTTGCGGACAGCAGTAAACCTGCATAAAATTACATAAGGCCACCCCAAGTTGTACTTCTGTTTCTGCTCCTCCATTCTGGAGCATTTCAGAATTCCTGTATAACTAGAGGTCTTCAGAGAAGACATACCCCGCGCAAAATTCAAACTGAACTGTTTGTTACCCATGCGTGCCCATAACTGTTGCATATTACACAGATTAAACGTTCGTGGTATGCAGTGTACATCATGTTACATAGGGTATCTACACTATAATTTTAAAGCTGGTTGTAAGGATGAAAGATCAAAGGATTATCCAACTGAAGGTCTACTCTTGTGCCCAGCCTGCCACACCCCCCAGCCCCCTGATGGCTGTTAGCAAATACTTGCTGACCAACTTCGAATTCATAGAGTAACTGACCGACCTCATCAAGCCTGCATAGGAGCGTTCGGCACTAGTAACATGCCATATTTCACTCACCTGTCAAATGGTAGTCTCGTGCCCAGTCGTTCACGAGATCGAGACTAGGCATAGACTATGGACTAGGTGAATGTGTAGCCTCGTTCCCAGCCCCTTGCACAGCTTTTCGCAATCCTGGGAACGAGGAGGCTGGTGAATGCGAACGAGGAGGCTGGTGAACGCGAACACCTGCTTGGAATCCGCATACTGTGCCCGGTCTCCACCGTATGCAAGTGGTTGACCGTATCAAAATGGTGGACAATACCAATGTTAAATAGAAAATAGCTGGAAATGCAGAGGAGTGAACTGCTTTGGTCTCTATCAGGTACACATACATTATTTTTTTTTAGATTGCGATGTCATTGCCGTGTACAGCAATTGTTTAAACCAGTAAATGTGCTGATTTCAAAAATTTTCACTGGACTGACAAACTGACAGACAGACAAAACCAATTCCTTGACCCCTTTGTGCATGCGCGCGCGGGGTAATGAGCATGTGCAGAAGCAGTGCTCACTGGAATTTAAAGGGACTTCTGTGCAAGTGTTTATCTTATATTTCCAGCCTACCTGCTTTAAAGCGTTCGCCTATAGAGCGTTTTCAAATTCATGGTACAACTGTTGACATCAATTGACATCATTAACAGCGGGGTCCCTAAATCTACACGGCAGTCCCCAAATTGACGTAGAATTAGGGACAGGGTCCCCATATCTACAGGGTCCCCAATAAGACAACGGAAATAGCATATTTTTGTGATCCTGGTAATGATACAGTTTTCTTATACAGTGATGTGTTTGTTGTACTGGCAAGCACACATTGATTGCTACTTGTGTTGCTGATGTACTGCCCCCATGCACAGTAGCAGGAAGTCCAGACCAGAAACAAAAGTACAACTTCGAATGGCATTATTGTTACTACATTATGATCTCAGTGCACAGACAATTATAGTTGACTCACACTTTAACTTTACACAGCATAGTTGCTTTCGTCCGGGTCCACCAAATTTTGGCTTGTTAACACAAAAGGGACGTCACCACAACCTTCCACTAAACACCCTTCACACCCCCAACATTTTGATATCTTCTTGCCTATTAGCAGTAACAACTGTCTCCAGTGTGTGCATGTGACTTTCCTAATAAGCTGTAAAGCGCGCGTGTTGGTTTCACTGGCTTCCATATATCAGCTGTTGATGCTGCTGCCTCTATTCCACCTCACCCTTAGCTTGATATGAGCACACAATGTAGTACTCTTAAAGAGACCAACAGACAAAGGCACAAAGTCCCTGCCCATCGGAACAGGGCTTATATTCAAGCAGACTGCCATTGTAAGGTAATTTAATCATATTGTAATACACTTCCGCTATCATTAGAGGCACAGGCATGCAGCAAAATGGCAAGTGTTAGTAAATAGGACTTCCAGTGAAATAACGCGTTGAGTTGTACTTCTGCTAGCACTTATAAGCCACTTCACACTCCTAAAAGAGGCTGCTAAGAAGGCAAATACTGCCCCTGTCATCACCTCCTACTGAAATAGTGCCAGCAGCATCAATGGTTGACATATATATATACAGAAGTCAACATGCTTTTACAGTTTAATGACAGGCACATGCATTCACTAAGAAAAGTCGCTACTTTTATAGGCAAGAAGGGAGAGCCTGGGAACAAGGCTTGGGGTGTGAAGGCTGTTTAGTGTCTCTTTTGTGCTGACAAGCCAAAATTTTGCTGGACCCAAACAATAGAAACATTGTTGTGCAAAGAGCAAGTGTGAGCAAACAGTAATTGTCTGTGCACTGACACATTCACATCATTTTATTGCTGTCCACAACAAAGTCTGGCAAGACTACGACAATGTCACAAGATCTCTCATTACAACTTGGGGCAGGCTTGCTATTCACAAGCTCAAATTGAACTTTGCCTGGTACTTATGTTGTGTTTCTGTAGCGTGCACCATCGTTTTTACAAATTCCCATAGTGCAGGGCGTGCAAAGTAATATGTATAGACAGTATATGTATAGCCAGCTGATCCATTCCATGCCCAGAGGCTTTGAAATGGCAGAGGCTTCAAAATGGCCATTTCAAAGCACCTCCCTGAATAGCCTTACCTGCTATCTCAGTGCCGGTATTGTAGCAGATGGAGAAGACCAACACATGGCAAGTGAATCTCGTTCTGTGACTGATATAGCTTTCTTCATGACATTTGCTTACTCGTATCAAAGGGGTTAAACGTACTGATTAATTATTCATAAGGTTTCAAACCGGGTGAATTTAGCGTATCCCCAGTGGCGTAGCAGTGGCGTAGCCAAACCCGGGCCCACCCGGGCCTAGGCCCGGGCGTCAGCGTCCGGAAAACAGTTGAACATCGCACTTTCGTAGTATAGCTATTTGCAATGATGCGGTTTCCTACGCTCTCTTAACCTCACTGTTTACACGTTTGGCGTCATGTTATTATATATAAATACTGGTGAAGACCTGTACTGCGCGCGCACGTATGCCGAAGTCATGGGTCAGAAGTACTCCCGATTCAAGACCGACGGCATTTCAAAATAGTCTCACGCCCCCCCCCCCCCCCCCCGACCAAAATAAATGAAAAACAAAACGCGTGCAGTGCCCGGGCGTCGTCTATGACCTGGCTACGCCACTGATCGATAGCGTATGGAAAGAAATAATATATGTAAAGCGCGAAGAACGAAGAGCAAGCTAGTGTCATAGCGACTTCAAAACCAACCTCTGGAACCGTTGGCAACAGCTGGTCGCGCTCCAGGTTCGTCATACAGCTTCTAGCGCTCTGCAACCGTCAAATTTCACTCTTGTTTCCATTCGAGCGTCCTTTTCCTCGCTCTCTGTTCTTATTCGTCTAAACATGAAATTCGTTGGATAAACCATAGATGATATAGTGCGTACTGTATTATCTATGGATAAACGTCCCGCACGAGCTCCAGTCTGTCCAAGTCGGCTTTGTGCAGTTACCGTATAGTGGGAAATTTTCGAATGGTGCAAATTTTCGTATATTTCGAATGCTCGCTCCGTATTCGAAAATAAAAACTGCGAAAATTTGAACGGCACGGGCAGCTGCAGTGTGAGGAGCTACAATGTCTCTGTACAGCTACTTTGCAGAGGCTTCGAAACGGAGTGACCTTCCCAATCCCAATGGATCGCTATCGGCATCAGTTAGCCCTGCCGCGATAAAATAAGCTAACGAAGCTGTAAAGAGTGCGACAAGTGAGGGAAAGAGCAAGCGGAGAGGGAGTTACGCTAAGTTTTTCACCTGAGCAGCAAGCTGCAATCGGCAAGTATGCCTCTCGCACCATCGCTTCCACTGAGAAAGATGCCATCTTCGAACGAACCTGGGTGTGGAATATTAGCAATGGGCGTGTCCTACTCGGCCGGCCATTGAACGTACGCGCGCGCATGCAGTAGATCATGCGAAATTTAAAACTACGAAAATTTATTCTCAAGGTATTTTGGTCAATTATACGAAAATTTCCCGCTATACGGTACCTCGTGACGTAGCGAAAGTTATGTTGTTACGTCAGTGACATACATCACGTGATAATTTTCACCAGGCCTTCTCCGCGTTATCCGTACTGCAAGCGACGATAGCTGTGGTTGAGGACTGGGTACGAGGCTAGGGAAAAGTCCGTGCTAGCCATGCGTACTGCCCGCTGGCCTTTTCGCCTGTGTGCTAGTCTCGCTTCCAGACCAATGACCGTGGTCTTTGGTCTGGGAACGAGACTTCGTATGCGCATGCGTACAAAATTATAAAATGGCGTCCTAAGCAACGGACAGCAGCCTCAGAGTGTTGTGAATGGCTTTTGTTGACCAGGGTAAACTTGAAGCTATGAAGACGCTGAGTGGTTGGGAAGCTGAGCGCTGTGATGAGCATCCGTTTCGTGCTAAAATCAAGGTGAGTACTTGAGCCGTTTTCGAGTTATCGTAATTTACAAAGTGGTTGGAACAAAGAAAGAAAGAATAAGAAAAATGGCACTTTTGCTAGCGCACACGTTTGTGTTTAGCTGTCTTCCGCGTGGCTTTTGGCCACTTGTATGAGTCTTGCTGATCACAAAGGCACTCAAAGAGGAAGCCTGGGCGCTTAAATAAGCTTTTAGCGTGTTTGTGGTGAAGTTATATGGCTTTTGCTTAAGTATTGCATATATTGCGCGTCGGCGCCATCCCTACATAGAGAGTCTACCGACTCTCTGATATGCGAGCTGTTGGAGTCAGATAATCATACAGCCTGCCTCTTACTGATCACGAGTAATGTAGCTAACAGTAGCATCATAACTGCGGATCTGGTCTCAGCGGGAATGCAACTAATGTATATTTGTACAGAAGGAGGGAGATGAGACTGGAAAATCTTTGAAGGATGCAGTGGATCAACTTCAGGTGAGTGTAGTCATATTCTGCACTCCAAGTTTTCACTCCTCTTTGGTATTTCACATTGCCCTCATTATGCCTAACAATGCCAGTCTTATAAAATAGCCTCATTTTCAAATGCCTGCAAACAAAATATTTACCCCACAAAAAGTGTACAGAAATGAACATAAGAAACGAGCCCAACAAGCACTTACTTGACTACTTTACATCTTGGTACCGTACAACATGTGTAGGCCATTTTTGGGTTGATAGTTAGACATCAATGCAAATAGAACAAGCAAACCAGTTTAGTTAAAGTAAAAGGGAAGACCAACACCTCAGCTCACACAACTCTGCATGGGGCTAGCTGAAAGGGTATGATTGAATGCAGCTAAACAAGGGGATCTGCAGAAGGTGCAAAGACAATTACAAGTTGTTATTGTATCGTTTGTCTTGGTTGGAGCTGTTGAACACTGGCAGCTAGGAGAGTGAAATCTAATAGCAACCGTATTTGCATCTTTCCATCTTGGTGTGGTGTGCACTATATGCATCCCAGTGTACAATGTACATAATTTGTTGCTAACAACCTTTTATCCATATGATACACTTATTTATTTATTGTGTATTGTTTGCTGTACAGTAAACATGACACAGAACTAATTACATGCCTTTGAATGAAACATTGCTATTGAACCTCTTCATGCATTATAACAACTGTAGGACCAACTGGAAAAACATCAGCAGAACGAAGAACAGGTTAAAAAACAGCTTGAAGCAATGATAATTACTAATAGAATTGTCAATGAGAGGTGTCATCAATTAGAGTTAGAAAATCAGCAACTTGGTGAACAACTGAACAGGTTAAGTGGTTTGAATGCTGTTGCAAACACACTTGTTAATAAATTGAAAGCTGAAATCAGGCAGCTACAAGGAGAGAAGGAAGCTCAGATTGAAGAAAAGGTCGCAAAGATTAAGGTAATTAGTATTCCTTAGGTCATGAGACCATTTCTGGTCAATTATGCAAAAACCCTTTAATATCAACAATGTTGGTCTAATTTGCCCGTGGTAATAACTGTTATATGTGGTCAACTTTTATTCCTTATAGGCTACTAAGTTTGAACCTTTCAGACCAAATTTGGATGATTTGGTCACGAGTGAATTAGCTTTGGTTGATTTCACACAACCCAATTAGACCAGTTACGGTAGACTAGGATTTTCCAGTAAGACAAGTTACAGTTGAAATGATTAAAGCTATTTCAATTAGACCAGCTCTGGTAGAAGTCTTTCATGGATTTTGCATGCTGACCAGTAATGGTAGAAATGTTACATACTTGTGCATTAGACTAGTTATGGTAGAAGAGACTCAATTAGTCATTTTGACTACCTGTCCATCCATCAATTATCCATTCAACCTTTCATTGATTTATCCGTCCATCCATCCATTTGCCTATGTGGAAAACATATCAAGAAGTTTAGCCCAAAAACGGACATTCAATCCGGTTAAATCATCAAAGGATGTAATAATTTTCACTTGTTGTCACAAGTTGTCACAAGTTGACCATCAAAGAAGGTGTGACTAACACCTGCCAACTTTTCATGGGTTCAAAGCAATAAGCCTTCCATTTTTAATGCTAAAATGACAGACTTAAACAGCTGTGTAATCTGATGTAGTAGGGATGGTTTGTTAGTCCAGCCAAATTGACCAATTTGACAGTAGCTGGTAAAGTGTATCAATATTGATTGAAAAAGTTTTTGCAAAATAGACCAAATATAATCTTGTGACATACCTGCCTTGTGTCATGCCTACAGCATTGAAGTGCTGATTTTCATTGCAAAGGATTTACATACGAATAAGTATATGTTGCAAGTTGTTGATACGTATCACCATACAGTTGATAACACCATATAGTACATTATAGTTTTGATTAGATGGCTTGAATGTCATTGAGTATAAAGGTGTCCCAAGATGTACCCAAAACTGCAGCACACACAGCTATCACATGGCCAGTGCATAGCGTTCACAGTTGCCTACCTTACCAATAACATACATGCTTTTAAAGCCCACATTGACCCTACAGTTTTCACTAGTCCTGAACTATTAGAGTTGTTGAAAAATGGGCAGAACTTGTAGAACTGGCATTTACTGAGGCGTATATCTTAGCAGTGCATAATGGCATGCAGGAGTGCATAACATAGCTGTGCAACAGATATGTGAAAAGATGGATCATTTCCGGGTACCCTACAACAGGTTGAGAAGAATTCCAGCTGCCAGAATTGCCTTGAGTTGAAACAGCAGTTATCCACTCTCCAGGTATATGGGAAATGGACAGTTGCATACTAAACAAATTTTATGGAAAAATTGCTACTGCTGCTGAAACTGACACATATGCAAGGCACTTATAGAGATTTGTTATGGGAGTACACAGTAATCTGTTGTCCAAAAGATTAGAAACTAATTGTAAGAAACTGACAATGTTACAGATACATTAATTTGTGGTATTATCATACATAGTACACACTCCACCAAACATTTTCTATGTACATTCTAATTGTGATTGCACATGACATACCGGTAGGAAGAAAACACCAAGCTTGCTGAAGATGTTGACACCCTGCGTCAAGACAAGCAGTCACTGGAAGAGGCACTGAACGATGCTAACATCTGGGGAAAAGGACTGAGGGATCTTGTGGTGAAACTGCAGGTACTTTGTTTCTGAGTCTGGTAAATGTATTGTTGGAGCAATACAGAAACTTAATCATTCTTACTTGCAGGAGCCCTCACCATCACCAAGGATGTCACCAGTGCCATCCCAAACAATAGACTCCCTCCAGGTAAGATAATATTGATTGCATGGGATAGAGGAATCTGTTTAGCTACAGTAACTATACTTTATTGAATGTTGAAGCAATCGAGTTCCATATGCTCTAATATAATGTTGTTTATATGCCTAGTGGAAAAGACTGTATAGAACGCCAGAGGAAGTTATAGTCTTCGTTCTTTCTACTCACTCAGGAAATTACAAAGAAAGATGATGATAATGAAAAAAGTCCTCTTCATGAGCAATCACCATTCCATCAATCTCCATCTTTCCCAAGATGGTCTTCCACTACTCCTGAAATGCATCCCAAAGCTACCCTTGCATGCAGTCCTAGTCCTAGGAAACAATCACAAACCCAGCAAGTCCCACAACACACTCCTCAGCTGAAACGTCTAGAGTCACCACAGCAAACCCGCCCAAAAACACTACCAGTATTTATATCCCAACCAGTGTCTTCCCGCCCTGCCTCAGATTGAAGATTCTAGTTCATGAGCATGAACTTATGTCATTTAAGCATGTGAATCAAATTTCACTTGTGTTTCAGGCATCCCAGACAAGTCATGTCTCAGTAGCTAACTGCTGCATATCTGGCAACATGACTGCAGGCTCTTGATTGGAAGCTCTCTCATACTGTATAGTTTACATAAATATCAGCCCCATCTTCAGCACTGCATTCCTTGAGTTACCATATATAGTCGTGTAACTGTAGTAATCAAATGCACAGTACTTAAAGTGTGTAGTTAGGCTCCCATTTTTAACACATAGCTATGTGTGATCTGCATGGGCTAATCCAATACCATGCACACCAGTTCCCTGCAATTTTAGGTGACAGCTATATTAGAAACGTCTGCATAGAGTTTGATGAAATTGTGGGAATATATTATATAAGGGATGATAGTGCTATGTATTTAAATATGTGAGACAGCCTCCCATTTTTCTGAAAGAGAGTACATTACAACGCCTTTACTTTCAGGGGCTTCTCTGTTGTCTCAAGCATATGCTCTCTTGCCAACTTTCGTCAAGCTGACTTAATCCAACACATGCATCTTCAGATGTGTAACTGGCACTTTGAGGTGATATGTGTCTGGATGAAATTGCGAGAAGGGGTGACGGTGCTATATATGCGTTTAAACATGCAAGTGAGCTTCCCTGTTTCTGAATACCAAATTCTCAAAGAAGAAACTGCCCGTCACAAAGCCTTTAGCTTCAAGCATAAATGGCAAGTTTTCTGTTACGGTGGATGATGGAAGCATTCAGTATAACTGTTGGCAAAAATTGTTCCCTCCACTAGTAACACAGCTGAGGTAAAGCGTACTACTATGCGGTATTTGTTAGGGAATCACCCGCTGCCATTCAATTGTCACTATATCAATATAATCTATAACAGTTACTAGACAATTACCCACACAAACATTGTGACACATAACTACATTCATCGCATAGTTTTGGTACAAAGTCTTATTATGTATACGTAGAGATGTACTCACACATATTGTGAAGTATACTCAAGGAAGCTGTAATCTGAGAGTACCGGTATATCTCTTCAAGCATTTGCTGAACGTACTCAGCTGTGAACCTTGTGTGCTAGCTGCCCAGTCAGAGTGCATGACATCAGCATCAGGTACAGTGTAGGGGATTAGCTGAAAGATTGCATGTGCATGTGCATTGGAATTTGATGTCTGATATGTTGTATATCCTTCAAGGACTACCGTATTTCTTCGATCAGACGCCGCGGCTACAATTTTTTGCGCGGCGTTTATTTCTTTGGGAAGCTCGCAGACTCCAACTGGATAAGGTACGTACGAACGATACAGTGACGACAGTTAGCCGCTGTCAGTAGTTTGCGCAGCCTCTCAGTTCTGCTGTCAGCCGTGGAAACAAGTCGTACAACACGAACAGCCCTCGCGCTAGCCTGGTGACCGTCGTCAGAAAGTATTCGCACTCGTGTCGTGTGCTGCGTATACTAGCCGCGGCTAATATTCGAGGGCGGCGTTTATTTCGCTCAGAGCGTAATTCGAGGGCGACGTCTATTCGACGATAGGCCTAAGGTAGGTGCTGGTATTATGAGTCAGAGGGTGTTGTGGGTCCACATGTAAATTTTACTCCTAAAATTTCCAAACTTGGTGTCCATTTAGGGTACATGCAGGTGCCATTATCTAGCAACTTCCCTATCGTAATGTGTTCATTATGAAGTATTTTTCAAGGTTTGATGATTTTGTGGACCTCAAAGTATGAACGCTGAACAGGGTATGTTATCATTAATACCATGGTAGACTGGAAGGTGCTCCAGTCAAGAAAAATGGCAAGTAGCACAAAGAGAGATTATAAAATGCTAGGATACAGTTTGAGCTCCATCTGAAAATGTTTCAATCAATAAAGCACCTGGTGACTCATAATACCAGCAGGCGACTCATAATACATGCAAGAGTGCTTTGTAGAGGTTCTTTGTTTTAGAACCACAGCCTAGGGGGGAAAATACCAACTTTATTTTTTGAATGGCACATTCTCTGGAGAAATGTTTTGAACCTTTAGATGCGGCTGAAAAAACAAATTACACTAATGAGTAGTAATTCAGCTTAGGTGGCTCATAATACCAGCATCTACCTTATATATCCTATGATGAAGCGTTTGCGACCAGGGTCAAAAGTGAATCAAGCGATCAAAAGAGTGGATCAACGGATCATGGTGACCCCCGAACTGCAGAACACGCTGCTACAATTTGACCTTTGAACCACTAAAAATCAAAAGCGGAAACGACCAAAAGCCGACCCCAGTCGCTTCAACAGACGACGACATATAAGTGACTACCCCTTGGCCTTCTTGTAGGAAAATGTCAGGCTGGGTTTTGAGGAAGAATCTTGGCTATCCACCAGATGATGCTTTAGCCCTCGGCAATCAGACTGATGGAGCTGGTCTGCTGTACTTGGCCGTGGCCAACAACACACAATGGGGATCGCTTCCTGGCAAAGCAAAAAACAATACCTGTTGGTATTCCTACGGTGGCGAGGAGATGTATACTGATGACTTCTCTTGGGTGTGTGCAAAAACGGGCACAGTTAATGTTGTGATGAGCAATGGTTCAAGTCCCCCCGAAAATGCTATAATCAGTGGTTATCAAACAGATGGAGTTGGAGACCTCTATGCCGCACTAGCCATCGGTGATCATGGAACAGTACCAGGGAAAGCCAAAGATGGTTCATGTTGGTATTCTTATGATGGGAAGGAAATCAAAACGGGCCAGTTTTTCTGGGTGACAGCAAGCTCCAATAATGTTGCAAAATCCACCTTCAAGCCAAATCCAGGCTCACCACCTAGTGACGCCATGATGCTAGGCTATCAGTACGATGGTGCAGGACACCTTTACCTAGGTGTGGCCAACACTCAGTGGGGAACTATTCCTGGCAAGGCTAAGGATGGGACCTGCTGGTACCCGTATGGAGGAAAGGAGTATGAGACGAGTGACTTCTCTTGGCCATGCGCAGATCCTGATACGTACTTCCTGTATGCTAACGATGGATATGGTCCTCCAATCTATAGTTTGAAAGCAGGTGAACAAGCAGATGGAGCTGGAGAATTGTATGCAGCCGTGGCGATCACTGACGAAGGACAAATCCCCAGCAAGGCCAAAGAAAATACTTGCTGGTACTCCTATGGTGGAGAAGAACGTTACACAAGCAAATTCTACTGGGTCGTGGTGTATTCTCAAGGAAAATGACCTGTCGAATATATAATTAAACAGATCAAACTGAACAAGCTTAGACCTGGGATTTGGTGTGTGTGTGTGTGTATGGGTATCAATTTTGTGCTTGGTACATTAGCTGTTTGATTATTTACAGAACTATAATTTTGGTTTGGAATTTGTAATCTGCTACTTTATTGATACCAGACATGGTAAATGGATAATCTTGGCATGAAAAGACTTCTTTCTCATGCTCTTGTCTTGACATCGTTGACTGCATAAATGCTTCACAGCTAGTTACAATACAACATGCAGAGTAGCACTTGAAAATGCGACAATTGCAAGTTTAATTTTAGTATAATAATACAAGGAGGAGTATTGCATGGAATTAAGGCCAGACTATGAACTAGAGATTAATGCTAGAAGTATTCTTCCAAAACTTGATGATTTGCATCTCTTATGACCCTCATGTTGTGTGTATTGTGGAAACCTGGCTAGACGACTGTGCGTGTATTTTGATAATGAACTCACTGTCTCCAATTATTGTCTTGTAATTGGGGCGAGCCTGAGCGATGTAGGATGCTAGTTAGTGGCCGTGCCCGTTTGTGAATGAGTGGACCCGGATAATTAAGATCAGGCTACGTACGCATGCGCATTTGCTATTTGCGCGTGCGCATGTCTGCATATCGCCAGCCGGCCAGCCAGAGGACAGTAATTGCGAACTGTTAACCACACATGAATGGAAAGCTTGTTTCCATTTTCCATTAGTCTTTCTGATTGGTATTGCTAACCAACGTCGGTCTGGTCTAGTCTGCCTTCTCGAGGACTTTGACGGTACTGGGCCCGGGGATCCACGGTTCTCAGAACTACCTGCAGAAGTGACTTTGCAAGCAGGTAGCGATAACCCACATCGTTTAACTCCCTAGTAATTCTTGGAATTGTAATCATTGGTGGCTATACAGCAGTACATAACCTCACAGTTCGTCGTCCAAACCACTTGCACTGGTTATTCTTCATATGTATATTATATAGGGAAAGAACAAGGTGCCTGATGGCTGCTCTGCCAGTTCGTGGACAGGATGGTTAGTGGCTGCCAATGTCATTCTTTTACTGTGGTTGAAATCCTACTACTGGTAATCTGCAATTACGTACTCAACAAGGACGTGCCATTGTTAGTTACAGTTACTGTCATAGCCTCACTTCCCATCTGTATCTATGTCTGGGAGGAACATGGGAATGCGGGTAGTACTACCATACAGAATGGTGTTTGTGTAGCCATATAGTGCAACCGAGCTCATGTCTGTTGACTGCTGCAAGCTCAATGCTTAGACTTGTTCCCAGGCCATCACCACTTGCAGTGCTACCCCCCAGCATTATTTCTGAAGTGGGGTTACCAAAAGACCTGCATGCATGGGAATACTCCTGAGAACTTTGAAAACACTAGGTACAATGCATGTAAATACAATGTACAATAATGTTGTAATTGTTCCCAGGCCATCACCACTTGCAGTGCTACCCCCCAGCATTATTTCTGAAGTGGGGTTACCAAAAGACCTGCATGCATGGGAATACTCCTGAGAACTTTGAAAACACTAGGTACAATGCATGTAAATACAATGTACAATAATGTTGTAATTTGTGCAGAATCTTGCCGCAAGAAACGTTCCACTGCCAACAGAGGCCCACTCTCTGAAGAGAGGTATGATTTATTGGTGGCAGCAATTCGGGGCAATCCAGACAAGATCCCTGAGGTAGATGATTTTATAAAGCAAAATACAAGCTATATGTACTCTGGTAGCTGCAAAAGCAAACCTAACTTTTGCTATGATGAAGGGAGTGGAACCTTATATCGGCTTACCAGTGAGGGAGGAGGGAAGTAGTACATGCCAACAGAGCTCAGGAGATTATTAATAACATTCACCGTCCACAAGGAAGAGCATGTAGGAAAGATGGGATCAATGCAATTGTAAAGTGTTTCTCCCAGCAATATGATTGTAAAGGTATGAGAAAAATTGTTCAGGATGTCAAAGCAAATTGTGATGGTACTTGTAAAAGAATGGCAGCTCTAAAAACACGTAAACCACCACCTAAGCTGATCCGCAGCTTTCGAGTCATGGAACGCATTCAGATTGATTTACTGGAGATGTATGGCTCACAGAGTCCATTTGTTGAACAATCAGCACACAGCTTTCGACTGATCTTGTCAGTTATGGATTGCTTTTCAAAATAGTGTTGGCTTGTTCCACTTGCGTCCAAGACCTCAGCAATGGTATCAAAGGCCCTGCTAAGTATATTCACCCAGTATGGCTGCCCAGAAAAACTGCAATCTGATAATGGTGGTGAATTTGTAAGCCATGTTCTTGAAGAGTTGTGTTCATCCCTAAAGATCAGAATATTTCATGGAAGGCCATATCATCCCCAAAGTCAGGGGCAAGTTGAGCGATTAAACAAGAAGATCCGAAGAATTCTTCGCTATCGTTTGCTTGATTTTTCCCCAGAGGAACAATCTACAGTTTGGCCATTTCTTCTGCCAGAGATTACCTTCATTTTGAACAACAGCTGGCACAGTGCACTTTGTGCTACTCCTTTTGAAGTTTTCTTTGGAAGGTCATCCCGCCATTGCAGCATTGCAGACAGAGGTGATGTTGCAGTATGGCCTTCAGATGAATTTATGGTGTTTATGAAGTACTCATGTAGCAAATGTGAGTCTAGAACAGAAACATTTGAGAAGAGCACGTACCTGTAGTGATGTCACTGTTCTATTGTTACTGTTCTATACTTAGTTATGTATGCACGTGATTCATGAGTATTTAAGTCTGGGTTTGTACAGTTTTATCAGTTCTCTCGAGTCTCTGTAGTTCTCTCTTGTTCTCTCTAAAGTCTCTCTTGTACCCAGTTATTACAGTGATTGCAACTGAACCCACATTTTAGTAGTAGGTTACTACATTGGCGACGAGAGGTCGGATCGATACGAGAGACTCCCGAACTATGGCGATAAAGTTCGGTCATGTGGGCGAATTCGAGGAAGGTCGCGAGGAATGGACACAGTACGCAGAACGCCTCGGACACTTCCTGACGGCTAACGGAATCACCGACGGGGAAAAGAAACGAGCCGTGTTTCTGTCTGTGATTGGCCCCAAGGCGTACAAGTTGCTTGGGAGCCTGATCGCGCCGGCCAAACCGGGCGACAAGACGTACGAAGAGTTAGTCGAGGTGATGACGCAGCATCACAACCCACCGCCCTCCGAGATTGTACAGAGGTACAAGTTCCACACACGGCAACGACAGCCGGGAGAGACGATTGCAAAGTATGTATCGGAGTTGCGCTCGTTGGCGCAGACGTGTCGATTCGGAACGACACTCGAAACGATGATTCGAGACCGCCTCGTGTGCGGAGTGAACAACGACCTCATTCAGCGTCGACTATTGTCAGAAACAGAGCTGGGCTTAAAGAAAGCTCTGGAGTTGGCGCTGGGAATGGAGACCGCAGCAAAGAACGTTCGTGAGCTGCAAGGTACGAGACGTGCAGCGGAACCGCAGCTGCATAAAGACGTGTGCAAAGTTCAGCGTGAGGTCATGAATAATTGTTACAGGTGTGGAAAGCAAAACCACAAGTCCGCCCAGTGCCCATTCAGGACCGCTAGGTGTCACAACTGTGGCAAAGTAGGCCATATAAGGAAAGTTTGCAGACAACCAAAGAGACCACCCACTTCTCAAGGGAGACAGACACAAAGACACCCTGTCAGGACAGTGCAAGAGGAAATTGAGGACCCTAATGAGCTTCCATATGTCTTGCACACCCTCAGAGCTCAGACTGGCCAACCTGTGGAAGTGGACTTAATGTTAGATGGAAAGCCACTGTGTATGGAGGTTGACACTGGAGCTGCCGTGTCATTGGTGTCGGAGAAGACATACCGGAGTCTGTTTCCAGAACGTCACTTGCAGCCTTCAAAAGCCTGTTTGCGTACATACTCAGGAGAGTCAATTGCAGTGATAGGACAAACAGAAGTGGAAGTGTGCTATGAGGAACAGCGAGTGAAGCTTCCTCTGCTGGTAGTCAAGGGTGAAGGTCCAAGCTTGTTTGGACGAGATTGGCTGACAAAGATTCGTCTCGACTGGAGAGCAATCAACGCAGTGAAATGCAGAACATTAACCAGTGTGTTGGAGAGCTACAGCTCAGTGTTTGAGCCAGGCCTTGGAACACTGCAGGGATACGAGGCCAAGATTCATGTTGACCCTGGAGCTCAGCCGAAATATTGCAAAGCACGTTCAGTCCCTTATGCCATGAGGGGTAAAGTCGAGGAGGAGTTAGAGCGCCTTGTGAGCGAAGGTATTATTGAGCCAGTTCAGTTTGCTGATTGGGCGGCTCCAATTGTGCCCGTAGTGAAGAGCGACGGGAAGTCCCTCCGAATCTGTGGTGAATTCAAACTCACCGTGAACCAGGCCTCAAAACTTGACAGATACCCCATCCCAAAGGTCGAGGATCTCTTTGCGAAGCTCGCAGGAGGAAAAGCTTTCACAAAGCTTGATATGTCTCAAGCGTATCAGCAGCTGCTACTTGACGAGGAATCCCGAAAGTATGCAGTCATTAACACGCACCGTGGGTTGTTCCGATACAACCGACTCCCATTCGGAATCTCTTCGGCCCCGGGGATTTTCCAAAGAGTGATGGAGTCCATCCTCAGCGGTATTCCAGGTGTAGTCGTCTACATTGATGATGTCTTAGTGACTGGAAAGTCTGAAGCGGAGCACCTGTCCGCGCTGGAGGAAGTCCTCCGCAGGATCATGGAATCTGGACTCAGACTGAGGAAAGACAAGTGTGTGTTTCTGGCTCCATCTGTTGTGTATCTTGGACATCAGATTGACTCAGAGGGTTTGCACCCTGTTGCAGAAAAAGTCGAAGCAGTGCAGGAAGCACCAGCTCCAAAGAATGTCACCGAGTTGAAGTCCTATCTCGGGCTGCTGACCTACTATTCAAGATTTCTGCCAAATCTGTCATCAGAACTCGCACCGCTCTACAAGCTGCTAAAGCACAACGAGCCATGGCATTGGACTTCAAGGCAAAAGAAGGCCTTTGAAAGATCCAAAGAATTACTGCTGTCGTCGCAGTTGTTGGTTCATTTTGATCCAAACCTGGAGATTCACCTAGCCTGTGATGCATCATCATACGGTATTGGGGCAGTGTTGTCACACAAAATGCCAGATGGGTCTGAGAAACCCGTGGGATTCGTATCCCGTACGCTGACAGATGCCGAAAAGAAGTACTCTCAAATTGAGAAAGAGGGGTTAGCGTGTGTGTATGGAGTGACGCGTTTCCACTCGTACTTGTTCGGACACCACTTCAAGCTGCAGACTGATCATAAGCCTTTGCTAACACTCTTCAATGAAAGCAAAGCAGTTTCGCCTCAAGCGTCAGGCAGGATCCAACGTTGGGCATTGACCCTAGCATCGTACGAATACACGATTGTGTGCCGAACAACAACACAACATGCGAATGCAGATGCTATGAGCAGGTTGCCACTCCTGGACATTCCAGTCCAGACACCTGCTTCAGGAGAGCTAGTGCTGATGGTTGAAAGATTGGAAGATGCCCCCATCTCAGCAGCACAGATAGCAACGTGGACACGACGAGATCCCTTGCTGTCAAGAGTGCTCCGTTACATCAGGGAAGGATGGCCAGACAGTGCAGACATTGAACTGAAACCGTATTGGACGAGACGTCTGGAACTAATTGCCCATGACGGATGCATCGTGTGGGGAGGGAGAGTAGTGGTCCCACCACCGGGCCGAGAAAGTGTGCTGATTGAACTCCATGGAGGACACCCTGGTACATCACGAATGAAGTCGCTTGCACGAGGTCTGGTGTGGTGGCCAGGAATGGATCAGGAGATCGAGAACATGGTCAAACAGTGTTCAGACTGTCAACAAAGTCGACCGTCTCCTCCCACAGCACCACTACATCCATGGTGTTGGCCGACCCGACCCTGGACACGGTTACATGTGGACTTTGCAGGTCCAATGGAGGGGAAGATGTTCTTAATAGTGATTGACGCTCACTCAAAGTGGATTGAAGTCTTTCCCATGGCAACAGCTACCGCCTTGACAACCATCCAGCGACTGAGACAGTTGTTTGCCCAATTTGGAATTCCAGAATCTATTGTGTCGGATAACGGTCCACAGTTTACTGCAGCCGAGTTTCAAGAGTTTTGTCGATTGAATGGAATTCGTCACATTCGAGTTGCACCGTATCAGCCTTCGTCTAATGGATTGGCTGAAAGAGCTGTACAAGTGTTCAAACAAGGATTTCGCAAGTCATCGATGGGTACTCCAAGTGATCGAATAGCACGATTTCTGTTCCAGTACAGAATCACACCACATACGACCACTGGTCTGTCACCTGCTGAAATGTTGTTGGGCAGGAACCTCCGCTCAAGATTGGACTTACTTAAGCCAAATTTAGAGCAGAAAGTTGCTGAGAAGCAGAGAAGGCAACAGTTCGACCATGACAAACATTCCAGAATGCATCAGTTCTCTGATGGTGAAAAAGTGTTTGTTAAAAACCAGGGCAGAGGAGAAACGTGGTTGCCTGGTCGTATCATAGAGAGTTCAGGACCAGTGTCATTCAAAGTTCAATTGCAGGATGGCAGGACAATTAGCCGCCATCAGGATCACTTGAGAAAACGATTCACAGAGGATCCAGAACAGTCTGATATTCCTCTTTGTGAGGATGATATGGACATTGCAATCGGTGCTAGTGGAACGACTACCACTACCAGTGCTACATCCTCAGAACAGGACAGAACGCCAGTTGGGCAGGGGACACTGCCAACTGTTGAACAGGACAGTGAAACTGTTGCACCACTACCTGAGTCTGCTATGACTCGTCGTTATCCCTCTCGAACGAGAAAGCCACCAGAGAGATATTGAACTCTCATGTACTGTTTCTTTTTGTTTCCTGTTTTTTTAGGGGGAGAGGAATGTAGTGATGTCACTGTTCTATTGTTACTGTTCTATACTTAGTTATGTATGCACGTGATTCATGAGTATTTAAGTCTGGGTTTGTACAGTTTTATCAGTTCTCTCGAGTCTCTGTAGTTCTCTCTTGTTCTCTCTAAAGTCTCTCTTGTACCCAGTTATTACAGTGATTGCAACTGAACCCACATTTTAGTAGTAGGTTACTACAGTACCCCACTGATTTTTGGGGCTCTGGCAATAGTGATAGTGAAACTGATAGTGAAACTGATGGTGACATGGGGAAAGAAGCACTTCAGAAGACAGTAAACTGCCACCCAATTCAGTCAGAGGACATTGGAGAAATCCAGAGAAGTTTGTTAGAACTGCATACAGAACGAAGAATTATTGAATTGACAGCAATTGAAGGTACTGAAAAGAAGTATTATGAGAACTATTTGCTGCATGCCAAGAAGAGCAAGAGCCAAGAATTTAAGTGTGGAGATGAAGTATGGTTTCATCACCCTGAATGGTTGTAGTGCCCAATATACAAGGCAGAGTAACAGAAGTACTGCCTTGCAATTACTATCGTGTTTCGTATAACACACTTGAAGGAACAGAATGTACAGCTACACTGTACGCTTCAATGATGGTTCTGGGCCGACCTCTAACAGAAAATGAACAGTGTACTGATGCTTTATCACCAGTTCAATCCCTGACTTTGCAAAATGTTATACAGAGAAATTGTTTTCACATGCTGTAAAGATGCGGGAAAGTATACATGACTTCATTCGTCAACTTGTCAGGGAAAAATATTCCTTCCTAGATGAACTAGGTCTGACATAAAAAGCAAATGATTTAAATGTACAAGTTGACCTGTTCTGTTATGCATGTGACTGCAGCTTTCTTGCAACTGTGGCAGAGGATACTGAACTATTAGCTCAGCTTAACAGACGTTTTGTGTCCATCATGAATTTCTTGAAAGAGGCAGAATATCGTTTCTACTTTGCTGGTTTATGCCTATGGGAAAACATCCCGATCCCAGTCACCAGTACTTCTTAATCTCCTTTTTTCTCAGCATTCCCTGCCTTGTTTCATTGAAGCTACACATGAATGTTTCCAGTGTGCCCGTCGGTTGCAACCCTGCTTCCACCCATGCTGCAAAGAGTGGTTTCAACAAGTTGGTAGCAAATGCAACTATTTTCAAGACAATCCTGATATGGTAGTCACTGATGACTTCAAAAACACACCCCACAAAGAAAAAGAAAGCAAGAGAGCCATTCCACCATTGGAAAATACATTGCCTCCAGCAAAACGAAAGAAGGCTTCCAAAAAAGTATCCTAAAAGGAAAACAGTCATCCACAAAAGGAAAGTTAAAGGATTTAACTCAACCTCCAAAACAGAATGACATCAGAGTGTTCCTTCCTATTCTATCTGCTAAAGGATCGCTGTTCAAGGAGAGAATATCAAGTTTGCAACTCCAAATCACCCAGTACCTGACATCGTGGAAACAGCTCACTATTCAGTCCAAGCAAAATCTGTATTGCAATGTGAGGTACATGGCTCAAGTCCTTGGTGTTCATGCAGATTCTATCATTCAAAGTCAGGTACACATCTCTCATCACAAACCATGGATGCAATCCCAAGGACAATCGAACTACTGTGGACTTTGTGCCATCAACAGTGCATACAGTAATGAAAAACTAACTGTGGATCAGCTTGACAACATTGCTGATGAGCTTTGGCTTCGGCAGATAGAGCAGTTTTCCTTAGATCTTACTGATGAGCTACAAATTCAAAGAGATGTGAATGGGGTTTACTCCTTCGAAGTCCTAAGAGAAGTAGTTGAATGCTTCGGTGACCAACTTCTTAATCTCAATGAACTGGTACAAGAGCCCTTGGTCCCATCTGACTTTTCTTCTCCTGGGAAAGTTTGTATCTGCTGCCTTGGGCAAGACTTCCTTTCCTTGCACACTAATTGTTTATTGGCAAGAACGTCTGCACTACACTTCCATCCATATTGAATCTACTTCCAACATGTGGCATCTTGATTCCAAGCAAAGAAAGCCCAGAAAACTGACAATGAGAATGGTACAGGATATAATGATAGACAAATCATGCTATACATTTGTGCTTGTCAGGCCATCTGCTGACAGTAATGAAAATCCAGGTAAAACCGCTTAGAACTTTTGTTAAGTCACTAGTCATGATTGATAATTTGGTCTTGCAGCCCTTCCCAGAAAGCATGTAGTGGGAGCTCAATCTACTTCTAGGACATGCACTGCTAGTGTATTGGTAACTCCTGTCAAACTACCACCTCCTGATGTAAAATGTGCTCTTTGGTCTAACAACTCTGCAACTACTATAGCTGCAAGTGCAGCAAAACATACAGGTCTGCAACATTTTTTCAGTTTCCACAATAAGTAGTCAACAAGCAAAGGGGTAATTTTGTTCTGCATCTACAGATACTACAATCAAGAAGCCTGTGGCTGGAATTCGAGTTTGTCTTCCTGGGAAGCGCACTGCTGTTGTGTCAGTCACTCCTCTTAAAGTTAAATATCCTGTTGGACATTCCGATCATTCTAAAGTGGCTGCTACCACCCTTGCTACAGAAGTAGAAGACCATGCAGGTGTGCTGTAGGTTAATGCAATGTATTTACATCTACCGTATACATGTGTCACGCAACTGTTCCTAAGTCATCTCAAACCATGTTGCATCCCTCAGGTAATTACTCAAAGATGTCTACCTGTCTACCTGGAAGGTGCACTGCTACTGTGTTGATAACACCACTTAAAGTGCAAAACCGTGTTGGCAGAACTGGTCAACAGTGCTCAAACCTAATAAGGTGATTATGGGCACAGTGCAAATTATTATAATCGATGATGGTTTCATACTCCATCAGCACTGCAGTTGGTGACAGAGGATTCCCTGACCTCAAAGGTACTGCATGTGGCTTCTACGAACTACTACTCCCTACAACCATAACCATTGCAATTCCTAACCCCAAACTCTACAGCCATACCTCCTGCAATGGAAGTTCTTGCACTGACTGGTGACTTACTAACTGTGGGAGACATCCAAAAAATAACCAATGTGCTATGGATCAATGACAAGGTTAATAATGTATTAACTGTTGTGGTATTTGTGCCATACTAACTGTAGCAATCTGTTCTTAATGATCATAGGTGATAAATTTCTTTATGCATAATCTTAATGAGGAGCAAAACCAGAAGATTTCACAGGTTAGATAACCTACATTATTTTTGTGTCACAAACAAGATCTGCCTATACAACCATTACAGCTGTCGCTGGTTAAGCAGGCCTTTGCAACCAAGGTTCTGTGTCTCTCATCCTTCTTCTATGAAGCTGTGATGCGGTGGAAACGAGGTGCCAAGGAGTATTCTGAACAAAGATTGTTCAGCTACTTAAAGGTAGGAGTGTATTCAAATTTAATTTAGAATTTGACTTACAATTATCTCTGTGCTTAGGAGGATATTAAGAGCATCCGAAAGATTGTAGTTCCAGTGAACCTAGGAGTGCATTGGATCATAGTGGTACGTCTGCTCATTGTACACTACATGTGTGAGTGTTTACAAATATGCAATGCTGATTACACCATGTAGGTGTTTGACTTTGTGCAGCGAAAAGTAGTTTCATATGACTCATTAGTGGGAGAACAGGGTGAAGTTGAAAGGCAATGTCCGCAACCACAGTACACTGCAATCATGATGAATATAGGGTACATCTGTGATATTTCTGTATAATAAAAGATAGCCAATTCACACTAAATGGTCCTTGCAGGGAAATCCTCACACTGTTCTGCCAGAAAAGTGGGTACAGTCAACCGGTCTGTAAATGGAGAATGCTAAACAAAACTGTAAGTGTAAAATCTGTTGTGACTACAAATACTTTTGGTCTTACACGGCATGATTATCCTTTATATTACAGAATATTCCACAACAGGAAAATTCATCTGATTGTGGAGTCTTTGTGTGCAAGGTTAGTTTGCAACTAGCTGTGTGAACAAGGTGTTGTATTAGTAATCTAGTTACATGCAAACAGTTTGCAGCCTGCTTGGTGAGGAGTCAGAAGATCAATTTTGAGGTGTGAGAAGTACTCTGGAAGTAACTGAATATTGAACTCAGAACTGTATGTTTGAAATTCACACTTAGTTGACCTTATTATCTCATGCAGACAACACCAACAGTAATAAGGAAGTGGCTGCTATGTGAGATAATGATGAGGTATGGTGATTGCAGCAGGATATGTTTGCCTTAATGTGCTCGACTACATGATTATATGACATACAGCTGTATTATACTTTGCAGCTCAAGTATGATAGATGCAGTTGAAACCAAGGAAGGATACAGTGCAGTCAAGGAGCAGTTAAGAAAGAAGCTGTGTATCAATTTCCAGGTGAATACACAGAATTGAATGCGTAAAAACACCTGTAATGATCACTTCATCCTCTAACATCTCACCGCAATATAGGGGTCCACAAGAGAAGAGCACACAAAATGTAAGACTTGTACAGTGGCCATTTGCAAGCACCAATATTATGTACCTGCTGTCCTTATACTCTCAGCACATAGTGACATAGACAGTGATGAAGATTCAAGTAGCATGGATGAAGATGTCACTGACATCACTATGAAAGGTACCTTTATCTCACTGATTATTGCACAGTTTAGCTATAGCAAATGCGCAGTTTAGCTAGCAAATGCACAGTGTAGCTAGCAAATGCACAGTGTAGCTAGCAAATGCACAGTTTAGCTGGAAAATGCACAGTGTAGCTGGCAAATGCACAGTTTAGCTGGAAAATGCATAGTGTAGCTGGCAAATGCACAGTTTAGCTGGAAAATGCATAAATTTCTGCTAACGTTGCATTGCCTGGAGTTATGTTTACTTTCCAATATATGTAGACCAGCAGAAAGACAACATTGAGCTGATTATTCCAGACTCTCTAGACAAGCCAGAAAGTCTGGTGTGTGATGAACCAATCTTTACCTTTGCAACAAGAAAGAAAAACTACATACATGCAGCACAGACATTGTTGACAACAGCACTTGGCCCCCCATTGAGGTTAACATTATACCATAGGCTTCCACAAAACTGGACTTAAATTTTTTTCTCCTAATAGAGATGGCAACATCCCAAGAAAAGTGATTCATACTGCTCTGAAAAAGGCTGAGGTATGAACATCAATAACATAAAGTTCAGTATACATACATGAACCATTAACATTGGCAGAGACATCTTGAAAGAGTGGCTGACAAACCTATGTCAAGCCCATACGGAAAACACCTGCTGGATGCCAGATCACCGAAGGAAAGGACAATTCCGACTGTCACATGGCCACTACAAGACTCGATTATTGTAAGTTTCTTGATGTAGTGCATTGCATCCACAGTGTGTAACTATTTGTGTTCTTGCACAGATTACTGAAGTTTTATACTATCTTCGTGAGATTGCTTTCCAACAGAAAAGCTACTCCTCATCATGGCTTACCCGACAAGTGCTGTGGCCAGAAGTAAATGCTGTTGTTGCAACAAATGAAATGCAGGAAATGTGTATTATAGCTGTATATATGTTTCTCTAACACAGGCAATGGTGGCTATACTCAGTGAAGCATTCTTGATACCTTGGGATACAGCTCAAAGATCTTATGACACACATACATTTCCCATCCTATGAATACCAATAGTCTCTGCAATGAATAACAGTATTATGCTGCACTTTGTAACGTTAAGCATGCATGCAAGTAGCTATAGTTTTGTGGGAAACTAGCTGTGGTACTTTCATCAAAAGAGTGACTCCAGTCTCCCAATATGTCTAACCCTTATGATTTCTGTGCCAAATTGGAATTTGTATTGCTACTAGCTAAATGTAATCTCACATCAGAAGAAGCAATGATTGTCACCAGTTTGCAGTTTACTTTAGATGCATTATGCACTAACAAGCATACATGAACTGCACGTATATAATCACTGAAGTTTTAGCATGTTCAGCTATGGTGGCAACCTTCCACATGGTCATGTACACAGGGTGCATTATGTTAGTGCCTATTGAGCCATAAGATAACATGGAATCCAGGCAATGCTCTCATCATCTGGAGTATCTGCTGTTTACTGGGCATGAGCAGACATTCTTTTGATGAAGAAAGTACATGTTCAGGCTTGATAATTCGGTGCTAGAAAACTAACAGGCATGAGACACCCACATGCCTACATATTTTGTGTAATCTAACAGCTTGTAACGATTTATGAAGAAAGTCAATACCCATCCCTATTGCCACCATGTAGTTATAGTTTCTACTCAATTCATTAGATTTGTCACTAATGGGCACGGCTCGTTTTACAAACTGGCATGGGCAGGACTAGCCATGTGATGAAGGACAATACCCATGTTCAAAGCAGCTGTAGTCACCATTTCTCCACAATGATGGCAAGATTCGTCAGTTTCACAAACTGGCATGGGCAGGAGTTGCCATGCCCATTAGTGATGAAGGACAATATCATCGTTCAAAGCAGCTGTATATAGTCACTGTTTCTCCACAATGGTGGCAAGGTTTGTCAGTTTCACAAACTGGCATGGACAGGACTAGCCATGCCCATTATAGTGATGAAGGACAATATGCATGTTCAAAGCAGCTGTAGTCACTATTTCTCCACAATGGTGGCAAGGTTTGTCAGTTTCACAAACTGGCATGGGCAGGACTAGCCATGCCCATTATAGTGATGAAGGACAATATGCATGTTCAAAGCAGCTGTAGTCACTATTTCTCCACAATGGTGGCAAGGTTTGTCAGTTTCACAAACTGGCATGGGCAGGACTAGCCATGCCCATTATAGTGATGAAGGACAATACCCATGTTCAAAGCAGCTGTATAGTCACTATTTCTCCACAATGGTGGCAAGGTTTGTCAGTTTCACAAACTGGCATGGGCAGGACTAGCCATGCCCATTATAGTGATGAAGGACAACACCCATGTTCAAAGCAGCTGTAGTCACCATTTCTCCACAATGATGGCAAGATTCGTCAGTTTCACAAACTGGCATGGGCAGGAGTTGCCATGTCCATTAGTGATGAAGGACAATATCATCGTTCAAAGCAGCTGTATATAGTCACTGTTTCTCCACAATGGTGGCAAGGTTTGTCAGTTTCACAAACTGGCATGGACAGGACTAGCCATGCCCATTATAGTGATGAAGGACAATATGCATGTTCAAAGCAGCTGTAGTCACTATTTCTCCACAATGATGGCAAGATTCGTCAGTTTCACAAACTGGCGTGGGCAGGAGTTGCCATGTCCATTAGTGATGAAGGACAATATCATTGTTCAAAGCAGCTGTAGTCACTGTTTCTCCACAATGGTGGCAAGGTTTGTCAGTTTCACAAACTGGCATGGACAGGACTAGCCATGTCCATTAGTGATGAAGGACAATACCCATGTTCAAAGCAGCTGTAGTCACTATTTCTCCACAATGGTGGCAAGGTTTGTCAGTTTCACAAACTGGCATGGACAGGACTAGCCATGCCCATTAGTGATGAAGGACAATATCATTGTTCAAAGCAGCTGTAGTCACCATTTCTCCACAATGATGGCAAGGTTTGTCAGTTTCACAAACTGGCATGGGCAGGAGTTGCCATGTCCATTAGTGATGAAGGACAATATCATCGTTCAAAGCAGCTGTATATAGTCACTGTTTCTCCACAATGGTGGCAAGGTTTGTCAGTTTCACAAACTGGCCTGGGCAGGACTAGCCATGCCCATTAGTGATGAAGGACAATATGCATGTTCAAAGCAGCTGTAGTCACTATTTCTCCACAATGGTGGCAAGGTTTGTCAGTTTCACAAACTGGCATGGGCAGGACTAGCCATGCCCATTATAGTGATGAAGGACAATATCATTGTTCAAAGCAGCTGTAGTCACTATTTCTCCACAATGGTGGCAAGGTTTGTCAGTTTCACAAACTGGCATGGGCAGGACTAGCCATGCCCATTATAGTGATGAAGGACAATACCCATGTTCAAAGCAGCTGTAGTCACTATTTCTCCACAATGGTGGCAAGGTTTGTCAGTTTCACAAACTGGCATGGGCAGGACTAGCCATGCCCATTATAGTGATGAAGGACAATACCCATGTTCAAAGCAGCTGTAGTCACCATTTCTCCACAATGATGGCAAGATTCGTCAGTTTCACAAACTGGCATGGGCAGGAGTTGCCATGTCCATTAGTGATGAAGGACAATATCATCGTTCAAAGCAGCTGTATATAGTCACTGTTTCTCCACAATGGTGGCAAGGTTTGTCAGTTTCACAAACTGGCATGGGCAGGACTAGCCATGCCCATTAGTGATGAAGGACAATATGCATGTTCAAAGCAGCTGTAGTCACTATTTCTCCACAATGGTGGCAAGGTTTGTCAGTTTCACAAACTGGCATGGACAGGACTAGCCATGCCCATTAGTGATGAAGGACAATTATATTTTAATACCCATGTTCAAAGCAGCTGTAGTCACTATTTCTCCACAATGATGGCAAGATTTGTCAGTTTCACAAACTGGCATGGACAGGACTAGCCATGCCCATTAGTGATGAAGGACAATACCCATGTTCAAAGCAGCTGTAGTCACCATTTCTCCACAATGATGGCAAGGTTTGTCAGTTTCACAAACTGGCATGGGCAGGACTTGCCATGCTTGAGGAAGTTCAAAACTCATCTCAAACACTGCAACTGTACGCACTGAGGTTTGTCAAACCAGCATTACTAGCCATCTCAAACTCAGCAGTAGTCACTGTTTCTGCATGAGATTTCTGGTATCATAGTTTGTCTTCTCCTGTTTCGTCTACTGAATATACTTTCAGTTTGTTATAATTTAGTACCACAGTTTTTACACACTTTAAGGTATTTCTTCAAGAAACGTCCACTGACATCATATGATGTACAAGTACCAAATTGACACCTGTTGAGTCTCATGGTTTGTGAACTCTGACCTTAATACCCATCTCAAAAACAGACACTGCATGCCGGCTTCTTCAAAATCAGAGGTTCTGAAAACTAGTGCAGGTAGACCTTGCCATACCCGGTACATGAAGGTCAAATGCATTATACTCATCTTCATCTCTTACTGCTCCTTCACAAGGATTCCTCACATTGTTTAGAAACTGGCATGGACAAAATCCAGAATCAGTACTCAGCACTTCTTAGATGACTGCTAGCTCCTCAGAGATACTTTATGATGAAAGGTTGAGTCTTGAGCAAGGACTTCTTGCTTTCAACATACAATTATGCACTCTGCAAGTCAAAGTCAGTTCGTTCGCTGCTACGTATGCAGTGTGTGCCGTACTAGCTGCCGTACTCACTGATTCGCTAATAGCCTCAAACCCGGATTTTGTCTCGCAGCTTTGGTATTTTCTCCAAAGCTGCGAGACTAAATCCGCAACGGAAAGCCTGGGATCGAGGCTAATTCGCTAACCTCTCTTTGTAGCTCTTTCTTTAGAGAATCAGACTTCTACGGCGGGCGCCACTACCAGGCATTCTGATTTTTGTCCATGCTGGTTAGTGAGACTAATATCCAGTAGTATACGGACATAAATGCCATTATTATCCATTTGTAGAGGGTCTTCCACAAACGGGCATGGCCACTAACGGGCACCCTACAGGGTGCCCCCCGGACCCCTTAGCTGATGCACCACTAACCTGAACACTTCAAATTTGATGGCTACGGACGGCCCTGATTGGTACAATGTCCTAAACTACCACAAACTTCTTGATATGCCTGCAATCTACATGCCGAACGGCTGCGCAACCTTTGCTGTGATTTGCCTATCCCCACATCGTTTGCACTATTATGGGCAGATGGTGAATGCGCATGCGTGATAGTTACCTTTACCTCCCACTGTTTAGCCGCAAAAATGACTAGCGATGACCTTACTCCTTTCGTTCTGGAGAATGTGAAAGGACTCGACTCTGGTGAAAAGAAGGGTTCGGGTGCGTACGGAGCTGTCTATGAAGTAACGGTGAAGGGAGTTACCTGTATCGCCAAGCGACTGCACGATATACTAGTTACCCAGGTATCTCTGCACGAAAGTGCCGCAATTCAGAAAAAGTTTGCCGCAGAATGTGCCCTTCTCAGCAAGCTGAGGCACCCTAACGTTGTCCACTTTGTGGGAGTCCATTATGGAAAGAGCGAAAATGATCTCTCGCTGGTAATGGAATGCCTACACACGGACCTGGCAAAGTTCTTAGAAGGTTTTTCTAGAGAGATTCCTCTGTCAATCAAGCTGTCCATCCTTCTAGATGTATCATATGGTCTTCTGTACTTCCACACCCACACCCCACCGATCATCCACCGAGACCTGAGTGCTAACAATGTTCTACTGACAACAGACTTGCGAGCCAAAATAGCTGATCTTGGAGTAGCAAAGCTTCTTGACCACCCAAAACAAGTAGCAAGTGCGCAGACAAAGGCTCCAGGTTCACTTCAGTACATGCCGCCAGAAGCTCTCAAAGAAAATCCAGTTTATAATTTCAAGCTGGATGTTTTCTCTTACGGTCATCTTATGCTTTATGTAGCTACTCAAAAGTCTCCTGATGTGCATGAACTCGATGATGAAGTCATGTATATTGCACTTCAGCAGAGCACTGTTCAACTCCAGAGGCGAAGAAAAGCTATTGAGTGTATTGGTGGAGAAAGGCACGCTCTGTATCCACTAATTACCCAGTGCTTGCAAGACAAACTGCAACGTCGACCAACCACAACTGAGCTGAATGACAGTTTGATAGAGCTGTGCACCAAGTATCCACAAAGTGTGACAGAGGTGTTTAAACAAGCAGACAAGGTATATTTAGAATCAGCTTTGGCCTTTTTCCACTTCGTGCTTTAATTACTTGTTTGAAATCAGGGTCCCTTCCCCAAATGACTAGAGGATATTATTTTATAGTTAACTAATATGTTGCTAGCACATATGATTAGTTGATTAATTGCCTATTTTCACATCTTCATTAGTTGAAATTGCCACAGAACCTGACCTTCTTGCAGTGTTCTCACTAGAAATTTGTTTAAAAGGGGGTGCATGATGAAAGTCATCAGTATTCTGCTTAGAAATTTGAATGATGAGATTCATAGCATTCTAAATGATTCTACGCAGCTTTGAGGTTACTACTGCATGTAACTACTATAGATTCTCAAGAGCCCGCCTGCTAGGCTGTCAATGATCATTCCTGATAGAATGCAGCTCTACAAGTAATTGAATGTTGAAATGAAAATGATTTTTAACACAAAGAAGGTCAGTCCAGTAGTCCATTCCACTGGTCAGGTCCGGTAGTCCATTCCACTGGTCAGGTCCGGTGATTATTGACAGCATGCCTGCTGTGACAATAGCCACTGGCTGGCTTCTTAACGAAGTAGGTGCAAACATACAGCTACCTTATAAAGTGGGTTTTAGAGGTGCCAAATTTGACAGAGGATGGGATCGTATGGTAGTTTGATGCTCTTTTGCACCGCTTTGCTGCACTCATAAGCTCCTGTCTCTACATAATTATGTTGCAATTGCCGTAAACATCAAGTACCGTAAGCTCCCGAAAATACGCCCCCCTTTTTGCACACTACTTTTAGACAAAAGTGGGGAGGGGGCATTTGCTCGAATATTCAGTTCGTCTCGTGCATACGCTCCCTCCCTCCGTTCCTCGTAGTCTTGAATGCACGCGAATTCGACAATCACGACGACTGCCGCGGCTTTCTGAAAGAACGGCAGCTTCGCTGAACGTGTACTACGGGAAATCAGCGGCGCTTGTGTTGATACTAAGCCTAGAAGCACCGAAGCAACTTGCATCGTCTGTGGTAATGGGGGACGATTCCGCGTAGGCTTGTGTTCCCAGTATGAGCAACAAAAACCTTAGCGGTGGCCAGGAAACAAGGCGACAGTAATTTTGTGCGTACGTGTTTACAAACTCAATCAACGACGGAGCTAAATCACTAAGCATTCCCAGAAGACGCTCGATACGGGGCGTTTACATGGGGGAAAATACCTATGTAAGAACTTGGGGGTTAAAGAGGAGGGAGGCCGTTTGCTCGAAGGGGGCGTATTTTCGGGAACTTACGGTAAATGTTACTTGTTAGTTGAGTTACCTGAGTCCAAGGGAGCAGAGGTAAGTCTCTAACTGATAAGGATTTGTGTTTGCATTGACTGAAACATGCCCGGCACAGTGGATGACTTTACACTAACATCTAGGCCTACCTTTTTACACAGTGTGTACATGTAGGTGGGAATAAGGTATGTAATACGTGTGTCTGAAAGAATTTGATAAATGATTTCTGAGATACTCAGAGGGAGGAAAACATGCAGCCAGAACTACTTTGCCTTGAGTTAGCCATGTCCAAGTATATTATTATAGATTTTACTAAGTACAGTGGAACCCCGCCTTACGGACACCCCTGAAAAGTGGCCATGTACGATATTGCAGACACTTCATTTGGTCCCAGATGCATTTACATATGTTTGTGTGCAATCAAAACCCCTGAAATGTGGAAACCCCCATATTCCGTAAAGTGGACAGGTTCCCCAGTCCCAACAGTACCTGAACTGTACGAAATTTACTTGATAATCCAGACACTCGTCTACCACTTTCGTAAAATTGTTCACCACATTTGGTGGATTCAAAGGCCGGGCATTATATTAACATTGTCACTCATCGTGCTAACCTTTCTCAACCTCGTTGTGCTCACCAGCCCGAGTACACATTACCATGCCCACCAGAAGTAATACTGGAAGCCCCTGAAATACGGACACCTCCATATTACGGACACACAGCAGTTGTCCCAACAGTGTCCACTTTAGAGGGGCTCCACTGTATAACACAAGTGTATAAGGCCATGCATACACAGTCAGTGTGGACTAAGGTGTGGTTCGTGTACGGTTTTCTGAAAGGTGCACAGCATGTTGTTGACTGTTATGATAAGCGTAGTTGATGTGGTACCATCACTATATAATTTTAGAATCCATATAAGTGAATGACTGTAGCTATCACTACTTTTGCTGAATGGATCTTTTTTTTTTGCATCTACTATGAAGCGGTGAAGCTAAATGAGTAGTATGTGCGAAAAAATATCTAACATACTTAGTATCCATCGTCCATGTCCCTCACTGCCTGACTAGTGAGCTCCTAGATTCTCCATGAGTCTCAATAATGAGGGAAGATAAACCTGTCACCATGGTGACAGCTAGTAAATAGTGTTAAGGTTTGTTTTGTGGGTTAAATATTAATAGCTAGCTACCCATAGTATTGTATATACTTGGATGCCATTGCAATACTTAGTGTATGATACCCTATGAATAGCCTCAGAACTGATCCGACGTGAGCATGCCACAAGGTGCTATGTGAAGAATTTATTACTCCAGACCCAAGCTTGTACTTGGGTAATTTTGGCAACCTAGCAACACCACTGAGTAATGGCTATTGGTATTTACTTACAAATGTATTGTGTTACCAGCATTTATCATTTATATACAGTTGCTACAAGGGAAGGAAGGTCTAAGGGAGGAGTGTAACTGTCAGAAATCAACAATGTGGTCTTTTATATAGCTTCATTCATAGGCCTCACTCATGTTTTCACTTTACATGGAAGTGGAAGTGTAATGATTGTGAATGCATGAGCAAAAATATGAAGCTATCGAAAAATTAATGCTTACTTTTGCAGTAAACTGTGTTCATAAATGAACTTAGTTCAACATTTTATTGCACATTCAACTGTGGTATAGGAAGAAAACGCCAAGCTTGGTGAAGATATTGACACCCTACGTCGAGACAACCAGCAACTGAAAGAGGCACTGAATGATGCTAACATCTGGAGCAAAGGACTGAAGGAACTTGTGGAAAAGCTACAGGTAATTTGCTTTTGGCATCATTCCCAGGCTATAGCAGACACTTGGAGTTTACTTTCTTTCTTAGAGGAAAATGGACATAATTTGGGTTTGAGCTCTACGGTTGATTCAATTTCTTCTCAGGGCAAGCGGGTTTGTAGGGCTTTGGACCTACTAATATTTTGGATAGACATGCTTTACCAGACTTTGAAGTACCAGACCTTCCTCCTTCTTTTACCAACATTTCATAACCCTCTTTGTTGTTTGAGTTTGCCTCAGAATAGTGTCAGAAGTGATCTCAGAATGTCTAATATCTGGAAAACATTCCTGGGGAGTATGCCTTCAGACACCCTACTCTTTTGTGCTTATCCATACCACACATGCATGGCGGGCATTCCTAACTATTTTGTAGGGAAGCAGTCCTCGATCACCCTACGATTCTAAGTTTGCTTCCACTGGGCCTGGTTCTGAAGGCTGTACTGTCGACTCTATGACTCTTCAGTTTAATGGTGTACACTAGTGCATGAGCCGAAGCAGCTATGCTATACTTACTGCAAGTACACGTATGCGTTTTGCTAGTGTATCTTCTTGTGCTAGACAATTGATCTTTTTATGCACTTATACTAGACATGGAAGCTGCTGAAAGAGGAAGAGGAAGAGATGCTACAGAATGATGACCAACCTCAAGAGAAAGTGAGTGAGGATGAGCTTAAGAGGGCAGTCAGTGAGCAGCATCTGACAATAAGAAGACTACTAAAGGAGAAGGAAGAGCTGCAGACGGCTGTCCAGATTGCTAAGACTGAGGTATGACAATTGTTAAAAGTGCAGACATTGGAGGATGAGTAAAATGTATGTGATATGCTATGACATTCCCTACACTCTATCATTTGCAAATATAGGACTAGAGCAAACTTGCACGAAAGAAAAACCACAGCTCAATTACAATACAGCTAACTTAAGATGCCTTTTTTGCAGTGGGTAATGTGAAAGTGCATGTCCTCTATTTATCCATTGTTGCTGTGTGGTATAAGTTATATTCCTCCAGAGCTGAATGTGCTGTTTTTGTAAGCAATGTTTATGCCATTGTATACATGCGCTGAAAATACAACATGCGTATGTCGAATAAGATGTATGGTAGTTGCCGAGTGCCTTAGCACGAGGCTCTGAATCAGGGATCTATTCTTGGGATGTGCGTATGTACGTACGTGTCGGTCACGCTTAGGAATGTCAATTTGCGGTCATGCTTGGAATGTCAATTTGCGCTCATGCCCGGGCCCAAGAACTCAGGCGTCGCTTGATACGTGCATTACTCGCGACGGGACGTTTCTTGGCAACGGAAGACGGGGAGGACGGGGAGGACAGTGCGGCTGGCCCTTCACAACGTACGTATTTTGCGGAGTCAAGTGCATAAACGAGTGCTGAACGCAGCCGACGGCTGCTGACTCTGAGAAAAAAAAGCGAAGAAGTCAGTCCACCATAGACGCCAAGAGAGTGACAGAAGAACCAGAGTTCAAAAGTAGAAAGCACGTATTGGAGATTCTTCACAAGCCAGGTATTTAGGCTCACTCTTCACGTTACCGTTGTTTTGTACTGTTCTTTGGGCTCCCACTAAACAAGCACCGCCTGACACCTGCGCCATGCACTGACGCTTGACGCGGCGTGAGGCATCATACGCATGCATAGTCCTAGTTTTAACTATACTCATCAGTATAATGGTGAACCTATCCTTGCTCCCAGGCTCTGTCCAGCTTTCCGTTGCTTCACTGTATTGCAAGTGGCGAAAAGCTAGGCAGGGCCTGGGAATGAGGCTGTGCTGAATCTACAAGGCAGTATTGATCAACATCACACTAGACCTCTCTAGAATCAGCTTATAATTCTTCTACTGGTAGTCTGCCTATGTCATTGCTAATTGCTGAACTGTCACTAGACTGACTGTGCTGCAAACTGCACCATGGAACCACATACACAGTGTATTTAGACCTTGTTGTAAGGTAGTCAGACACATTGGGTCTCTGTTTGCCAATTAGACATGCTTTTCCTTCAATCAGGCCAAGCTCTACAATGCATCAGAGCATCGGGATCAAGAAAATGCACACTGGCAAATAGCTGACCTAGAGCCAGAGCCCTTACACGAGGTGAGAATGTTAAAGCAGAACTGAAGTAAGTGAACACTCAGATGTCCAGTCACATTGCCTATTTGTGTCCAGACAGTCTAGAAGATTCCTAGGACATCCTAGGATTCTCCCTGGATGTCCCCACAGACATATACAACTCAAAGCACTGTGGATAGCACTAATTCAGGACAGTTACTTTACACAATCTAGTGCATGCGATTTTAGTACCCTTTTTGTGTTCCAAATATTACTTAGCTAAGATTTTCAACTTTCAGATTAGGATTGCTGAGCTGACAGCTGAGTTAAATGAAGTAACACGACAGCGTGACACACTTGATGAGAAGTTTCTCTCACTATTTGCTGTAAACGAGAAACTGGAAAACAAGGTTTCTCAGATTGACTGCATGCAAGATGATATCACCAAAGTCAAGCAAGAAGCTTCAAAATGGAAGTCAAAGTTGTCCAGTCAGGGTGCAGAATTGTCAAAGCTTAGGGAGAAAACTGAAGTATTAAGTAGGGAGAATGGTGACCTGAAGGAAGAGGTAGAAGCACAAAAAGCAGAGGTAAGCGCAGTACCAATGTGATCATGTGGTTTACTTGTGTGTGGATGTATATTACATTTCTAGTTTCAGTAGGGAAGATGTTGCTAAAGTAACCCAGTCTGACGAATTTTTTTAAATGGATGTACAACTAAACTGTAACACTAAAACTCCAGACTTTTCCCTATTGATTTGTTACTAAAAAACAAAAAAACAACAAAAAACAGACGCAACTATGTAAACACTCGGCGATACCGCCAGACTGTAGCGGTGATACGTGGTACCAATGACGCCCACACATTGTTTCCTGTTGATGCTAGAAGCGATAAAATGACAGTCCGAAAAAAATCAATTCTCACCGTGAAATTTGTCGTTTCTTGCTGTGTTATCTCTAAACAAGTTACAATATTTGTATCAGCAGAATCTACACAATATTTGTATCAGCAGAATCTACACAATATTTGTATCAGCAGAATCTACACAATATTTGTATCAGCAGAATCTACACAATATTTGTATCAGCAGAATCTACAGGCCCTTGGGTACATGCTGGTACTTGTCTGGTGTTTGTGCGTTAAGTAGTACTAATATTCTCAGAGCATCGTGCCTCACACTGCATTACTTCACAATAATTTTATATTTAGAAATGTCCATTATATTGTTCATTAAGTCCAAAGGCCACATAAGTTACATTGGCCCTCCTTCAGAAGAAGCTCGTCCTTGAGCTAGGCAGGTACGAAACTACCATAGTAGTCTGGTCAGGAAGCCCTCCAGGTGGACCTGCGCGTCCCTGCAGAGGTCACCAACAGTGGAGAGGGTCTCTCAGCTTCAGCTTCTATCTTGGGAAGTTCAGTATCCATCTCAGGAAGTCTATCTTCCAGATCATCTCCCCTATCCGCTCCTCATCAGAAGGAGATTCTTCTGTCTCTGAGTTGGTTCCTTCAGCTTCTGGTCTGCTTCGACTTCATCATGGACTAACTGATCACCTGTCGTGGAGGACGTCCCGGTCCACTCTGTTGACCACCATACCAGTAGCTTTCTGCAGGAAATGCAGGGGGGGGGGGGCATCTAGTCACATGGCTTGCATGAACAGACATAGTTCCATCCTGAGGTGAGTATACTTTTACAGCGGTCACTCCCATCTCAGTCACTGCAGTAACCCGGTAGGGGCCATACCTGGGCTTCGACAATTTCCTTTGTTGGCCTGTCTCTTCCGGAGGATAACGTATCAGTACCCAGTCACTAACTCGGTGCATGAGGGGTCGAGTGTTACTGTCGTAATACTTCTTGAACTTGGTCTGAACTTTCTTCACTCCACTAGCAGCCAACTCCCTAGCACTAGAAAAGGTCATCACAAACTCCTCACAATAGTCACTCAAATCAACTGGTTCAACTGGTGCTGAAGCACAGCATCGGTAGGTGACCTGCAATCAATACCGAACAGTAAAAAGGAGGGCTTTTCACCAGTGCTCTCATGAGGCACATTTTGGTAGGCTCACAGAACTGCTGGAAGATGTCTATCCCATTGTCGTCCAAACGTCACTGCATGTTTTCGTAGGAGCGACTTCAAAGTGCAATTGAAGCGTTCCATGAGACCATCACACTGGGGATGGTATGTCATTGTGTTCAGCTTTCCTATCCCCAACAGAGCACAGACATCACACATCAAATGTGACAAGTTTGTACCACGGTCAGACAAGAGAGCTTCAGGCACTCCGAATAGGGGGATGACTGGTCAGGCATAGGGAACACGAGCTAGGGCCACTTTGTAAGGAAGTACTTCTTCACCAAGACTTACCGATTCCCTTTTTTTGTATTTTATTTGTCTTTGGCATTTTCATGATGTCAATTCCAGGGATCTGGAATGGGCATGAGACTGGGATGGGCTTTAGGAGGGGGCTTCCTAAGCTTGCCACCCACTGACACAAATGTACAGTTGGGACAGCTCCTACAGCAGTTGATACAGTCCTTGTACATTCCATCCCACCACCAGTTCCATGCTAACATCTTGAAGAGTCGGTTGCCCGTGAAATGTCCTCCAAAGGGCCCTCCATGGTTGTTCTCCATCACTGTTCTCTTCAGATGGTTCGGTACCACTGCCCTCCGCTGGTTTTTCCAGTGGGGGTCCAGGTAGTAGAGCACATCATTCACCACTGTGAACAGTTGTGCCTGGACTACCAACTTGCGTGCCTGTTTGTCATCTTGGGGAAGAGCTCCAGAACAAAGGTAGTCTCTGATCTCATGAAGCTTCATGTCCTTCTCCTGCCCCTCCTTCAGCGAGAACCCAGTCACTGGTGTGTCCTGCTCTGGATCGAGTGCAAATAATTGCATGCTCAATATCATCCGCCTCACACAGCAGCACTTGTGCTTCAGCCTCAGCAATGCCTTCGGTTGGAGCAGGGGCACGTGAGCAGCCGAAAAGAGCATCAGCACAAGCATTCTCTTTCCCTGGTCTCAATCTCCTTGATCCCACTGTTGAAAACTCGGGACCACCATCGGGCATTGTGACAACACACTCCCCAGGCCCTGGATGCTAGCATCCGTCTCCACTATGAATCTCTGTTGAAAGTTGGGATAGGCCAAGACAGGAGCTGTGGAGAGCCTACCCTTGAGGTCATCGAACGATTGCTGGCACTTCTCTGTCCATTTAAACTGGGCATTCTTCCGTGTCAGGGTGTGTAATGGCTGGGAAATTTTGGCAAAGGACTGGATAAATCATATGAGGCTAGGCCCAAAAATCTCCGGACTCCCTTCACATCTCTTGGTTGCGGGACCTCCTGAACATCTTGGACATGCCGCTGACTGGTCTTGAGTCCTTCCGGGGTAATCAGATACCCGAGGTATTCCACTTCCCGACGCAAAAACTAACACTTGCTTGGTTTCAATTTCAGGTTCACCTCCATGAGACGCTTCATGACCAGTCCCAGGTGGTGGAGATGCTCCTCTATACTCTTGGAGAAAATCAAAACATTGTCTATGTATACTGACACAAACAGATTACCATTCTCTGGGTTCAACCCCATCGAAACCTGTTGCATTAGCCGCTGGAAGGCTGCCGGGGCATTCGTTAGTCCAAATGGCATGACACGAAACTCGTGTAATCCTTCATGAGTCACAAATGCTGTTTTGTCGTGCGACACCCGGTGCATACGAATCTGCCAGTACCCAGCGGCTAGGTCAAGAGTTGAGAAGTACTGCACAGACCCAAGCTGATCGAGCAAATTGTCAATGCGAAGCAACAGAAGGTGTTTGGTTTGGTCACAGCATTTAGCTATCGGTAATCATCGCAAAAGCGGTGTGATCTGTTACACTTCCGGACAAGCACAACAGGGCTAGACCACAGGCTACGGGAGGGCTGGATGACACCTGTTTCTTGCATCTTGCGAAGCTGGCGTGACACTTCCTCTCGGACTGCAAAATGCATCCTACGAGGTTGCTGCTTTCGTGGTGGAGCATCGCCCATGTCGATCTCAAACTGGACGAAGTCCGTCTCACCCTGTTTATTCTCCTCGCGGCAGAAGCATTCATGATGCTGCTTCAACAACTCAAGGTGTCCTTGGGTCTCATCTGGAATGTCCGGGTCTTCCTGGAAGATTTCACATAGCTTCTGCCTCCATTCCTCCTCATGGGCTGGAGATTTGACATTCCTCACCGAGACCCTGGCATGTGTCAGGGTTGACTGTACATCTGATTCTGGTGGACTGGTAGTGGTTCCATTACTTCCAAAATGCCTAGGTCTTGATCCATCTCCAGCCGGCATGTGAATCCGGAATGATTGCAAAGTACAACGCTCGCTCCTCCATCACCACCGTTGAGCAGAGATGGTGATACCTCTACTCCGTCGGTGGATCAGAATCCAGCATCATGGTATCCTGGCCACACAGGCAACTGGTTGTTTTGACAGCAATACAGACTCTCGAGGGGGAATGCACACGGACTTTAGGAGTTGGACTCTGACAGTGGGCACTTGCACTGCTACATCACAGGTCTCTGCTTTTTCCTGGCATGGTTCGACATCAGGATGGTATGTAGCAATTCCCAGTTGTTGGCAAATACCCTCACCTAACAGTAACTGCTCAGTGGCGTCCATCTTGATGTAGACCATTGTCTTCATTGTGGTTTCTAGTCAGGTCAAGCTCAATACAACCATCCTGGCTGAACACCTGCTGGTTGTAAGTACGTGGTGTCTTGTCCGGGGGCTTGAAGTCTCTTTTCATTAAGTGATTTGTGGAAGCTACCTTCTGAAACAGTTCACCCCCCACAATGGTGATCTCAGCTCCTGTGTCAATGACATCTTTGGCTGGGACACCTTGTACCATGACTTGTGCTCGGTGGGTCTTGCTCTCCTGTTCTGTGATAGTCACCATCTGTACATGTTCGCTGTCAGAATCTGAGTGAAGTAGAGCACGTGGATCCTCTTTCTGGGCCTGGGATGAAGTCGACGCAGACGTGGTGACTTGCTTGGTACTCACTTTTGGTTTGTCACCACAGCTTTCTGTTTTGGGGGCACGACACTCGCTTGCGTAACGACCAATCTTATTACAATTATAGCACCTCACTGCTTTGCAGCTGGCCTTGGATGACAGCTTGGATTTGCCAGATGTGGAACTAGTGTCATCACTCTTCTTAATCTGTGCCGCTTGCTGGGTGCTGGAGTTAATATACTGGGTGCTGCTCTTCCGGACCATGTTATACTGGTGTCTCTTCTTTAGCTCAGCTTGTCTCCTCTCCTCATTTTGTGGCTGCAATACACAGTTCCTGGTATGACAATGCTCCTGAGACACTGGGACTCCTCATCAGATCTTGACGAAACCCATCTTTCATCTGCCCAAATAGATATATACTCCGGGTCTCGGGTCCCAACTTATCACAGCCATGGGCCACTTGAAAGGCACGCTAGTCTTCGGACGAAGGCAGAGGCAGTCTCATTGTCTTCCTGGCATGTATGTCGAAAGTCTTGAGCAGCAAGCACATGGCTTCCTGGTTCCTCTTCTGGGACCAAGTTCTACTCTTGTAAAGCCTTACCCCTGAGGTGACCTGCAAACTGGATCAGCTTTTCCTCGTCACTCCATCCATTTCATGTTGCAGCACGCTCCTGAGATGGAAGCCAATCCTTCAAAGCGGAATTCCGTGTTCTCACCAGAAAATGGGTCAGTGGGCAGGGCTTTCCCTCTTCTTGGGACTACACCTGACGTAACGACAGCCAGGGTTGGTACTTCGACTGAAGTCAATGCCGATGTCTTGGAGTGGGTACAGTGGGGTACGCCCATTTTGGACTTATGGCTCAGAGGTGATTCTGCAACTGCGTGTGAGGAGTCATCAGATGTCCCACCCATACTCCGTCTCCTTGGGGGAGAAACCCCAAGCTCAGTAAGCCTTTGCCGCAGTTGTGTGACCTCACCTTCCATCTCCTCCAACAACCTCTCCAGGTCAGTTGGCAGTGCATTTGGCACATTCTCTCCCTCTTGCTCTTCTCTTCCTTGAGCTGGGATTCCAGGGTGTCCATTCCTTCACTCCTAGCACCCTCTAGTGCTTCAGTGAGCCGGCTGACTTCTGATTGCTGTTTCCTCAGATCCTGGACAACAGATTCTAGGTCTTCTCGAAGTTGCTGGCTACGGGCATGGGCTTCTTGGCAAAGACCCCCACACTCTGAGATGTCCTTGGTGAGCCTGGAAACTGGAGCTTCCACAAACACTCAGCTATAGTCCATTAAAGACAATTTCACCTCCTTGTATTCGGAGACAACCACCTGGACAGATCCAGTAGACGGCAGGCTAAGGGCCTCTGCTATGTGCCACAAATATACGGCTATCAACCTTCGAGAGTTCAACGGGTACAGCTTGCCATGGGGCAGCCTAATGGATTCTTCCTCATCCCCATCTGAAGTCAGACTGGCCATAGGAGAACTGTTCTCATCGGCTTCACTCGCCATTTTACTCAGGGCCTTGTTGTGTCAAACGTAGGGTACCAACTCTCAGGCCCTCTAGCCACTGCAGTTTTGCAATAACTGGGCCGTTTCCCCTATGCAACCACACAGCTAGCCTCGTACCCAGGCTCTCGGTGAGCGGGGAAAAGAGAGAGCCTGGTATCCACTGTTTGCGCATGCGCTTAATTTCCCAGACATCTTGGGAAATCGGAAACTATCGTGTTATATCCGTAAAACCGTGACCTCATAACGTATACTTACCGCTACATTGTCCGCAAATTTTCTGACCAACGATGGAAGTCTTTCGGTTGTTCGTTCTTCTTCGCCCTCCAGCTCCCTCCGACGGCTCGGTACTTCTGATATGAGTCTCAAGGAAGTACAGGTAGCTTCCAGTTTGGACGTTTGCTAGGGGAAAGACGTGTTTATACGACTACTGCCTGGTAAGTCTGTGTGATACGAACATTGCCAGAAATTTGAATTGCGCGGTGGTCACGACGTTATTTCCGTAGCGTACGGAGTTATAAGTAAAACGCGGAAGTTTACGTTGTACCGTATTTGCAATTATCCGTAATTGTATATGCTAGTGTATATTTTTGTACCTATTTTGTACCGATTTGGCAAATTCTGTGAACAAAATCTGCAACAACTTTATGGCCAGTCGGGCAGAGGACATCAAAAATAAGTGAAGTATATCGTTAACCAATCGAAAATGAACTGCAAAAGTGTATATTTTTATTTCAGAAAATTTGAAATGGCTATTTTTTCACAGAAAATACGGTAGAAATACTATCACGAATGGCAAATTCTGTGACCTTCAGGAGCCAGCGCTGTAGGTATCTGTGGCTAGTAGAGAGATAGCAGAAGGTGAATATATCGTTAACAACACATTTACGGACAAGGTAAGCTCGTTACTAAAGTTAAAGTTTGAACCGCCGTAGGCTCCCGTACTAAAACATGAAGTACGTGTAACGGAAATGTAACGGACGTTTCCAAAGAGTGCGAAGTCCGTGTTGTTGCATTACTGGCAATGGTGTTGCCGTTTGTCATAGACTGTTAGTTAGCAACAACTTATAGCGAGTCAGGGCGGTGTAGCGCTAGCTGTATGTAGTTGTTTCGCTCTTCGCTGCACGCTACTATACTAGTATACTTCAGACCTTCCAACCTTGGTTGCCTGAAAATCTGGGGATTTTCTAATCAACAGGAAAAAACCCTGGAGATTGATACTTGAAACCTGGAGATCTAATTTTAGAAACATTAATTATATTTCCAAAAATATAAAGAAAAAAAAACAGAAGAAGAAAGTTTGTTACCATAACTTCAGCTCTCATAACATCTTCACTAGTTGATGACTCTTGAAACAACTTTGAAACTGATGGCTGACTTTTTGTTGATTTGAGTAGCTTCTTATGTGTCGCTGTTATACAGTGGTCTTTCACATCTTTTAGGCCCTGGTGGCCACTGCTAATGGTTTTGTTGCAAGGAACACAGAAGAAAGAGTACTGATCGTTTCGCACAGCCCGCACTGGATAACACTTAGTCCACTCGCTCTTAAACTTACTGGGATACTTGGCTGCCCCACAATACGCCACCTTTCTTCTTTTAGAACAACATGGCGAAGTTTCTACCTCTGGCGACTGAGGATTATCACTGATATCCGAATCACATGCTTCAATCGCACGCTTGGCCATCTTTAAGTGCTTGCACACATGCACATAGTCTCGTTCCCAGACCACATTTTTTGCACCCACCAGAAAGCCGGCACGAGACTACGCTGCATGCACAAATTCAATTTCGCGTTCCGGAGCGGAGGGCGAGAGTCATAGTCCACGAAGTTGGTTCACCGTGAGAATTGGATGTAACACCGGGGGACCGGGGGAAACTGTCTTATACCGGGGGTCTCACGGTCAAACTGTGAGAGTTGGAAGGTCTGATACTTGCTAAACAATACGTCACACTATAAATCACGTGGATATGTATTACGCGTTCCCCTCCCACTATTGCCTGAACACGTGCTCAGCAGGGGATAATTACGCGCATGCGTGAACAGTGGATACCAGGCTCTTTTTCTCCCTGCCTACCAAGAGGCTACCACACAGCTTACCGAGTAGCACACTTTCCTCGACAAAAGTCCTTAGCTAGTCAGCCTGGGTCTATCTGGCCACTAAATCTCCCTTCTCTAGTACGATTGAAGGAGATTACTAGCTATCTGTCTCGTCAGAGAGCTCCACTGTACCGTTCCACAATGCCACGAGACTGCTATTATTGCACACACCACATTACATCACTGTATTACATCACATAATCCTATATTTAGAAATGTCCATAATTGGGCGAGCGTGAGCGAGCCCCACACTAGTGAGTTGAATCGAGATTTTTCATCGAATATTATTATTATTATCTGTCGTACATCGTTCCGTATATTCTTGACACTGTAATTTAACGCGATAGCCGCGGGCCGCATGCGGACCTTAAGTAAGATTTTCGTACAACTTGGCAGCCAGCTAGCTCCAAGGTGACTTTGAAAGATGGCACTTATGAAAGGCAGCCAGGAATTGCAGCCGGAGCGTGCGCACATATTGAACAAAGGATAGCCTATAGAAGTTGTGTTTGCAGCGACATCCAGGATAGATGGCTGGAGCGTGAGTATCTACTATACAGAGGAGGTCGGACATGGTTGACCTTTGCTAATTGAAACAACTGAGGTCACACTAATTGATCTTGGATATTGCAAGATAGAAAGTTTTTTTAGCTTTTTCTATGACTGGATCCAGCCTTGAATCCTGATTTGAAAACTGGGGCCCACCTCAGTGAAAGTCGAGAGAGCTAGTCTGTTGAGATACGAAAAATCAATTAGTGTGACCTCATTTTAATTAGTAAAGTTCAACCATGTCCGACCTCCTCTGTCTACCATATGTATGTATACAAGGGCTATTAAACAGTTGTGTAGAGAGGCTGAAAGCAGAAAGCGGGAGAGACCCTCCTTCTATCCATGGCTGATGGATGGCGAACCCCATCTGCTATATCTCTTAGATGGGACTATGCGCGACAAGCCAGGCTGTGTTTAGACTTAGCCTACAGTTAGCCAGAGTAGATGCTTAGGTTGCACTAATGGCTGCATTGTATGGTACCACCCCACGACAAGCTAGTCTCTGCAACCATCTTCTCTAAGCTGTTAAGCACTTTTGTAGAGAGTAGAGTGACAAGCTTTGTTCAGCTACATGCCACGCCACCTGTGTGCTGTCATGTTACACTTCACTGATTCAGCCTTTGATATAAGTTTAATGCTTGCTCACGCTCGCCCCACAATGTTCTACATTCTCCTAGTATTAGTTCATTAACTCTTTGCACGCGGAAATCATTCACACGTCACCGTTTATTAACGTGGAAATTAAATTTATTAGTCTGAGGTCAAAGTGCCAAGCGTTGCCAAGCAAGTAGCCTCGTTCCCAGGCCCCACCCAAAACTCGGCAAAGGGGCCTGGTGTTACTTGCAAATATTCCCGTATGTGCTGTGTCAGCAGTCTTCGTTTGGAGTAGAGGAATCATGTTCGTCCATTACCAATTACTAAATTCTTGACACGTGAAAGTAGTAGACTCGTTCCAAGACCATTTGAAAATGGGAACGAGGCAAGCAGACTTTTCATAAACCTCGGATTTCAGAAACTTAGAGCGTAGTTACGCTTGCTAGGCTACTACTCTTGCCTCACAGGATTTGTCTGTATTCGCTCCGTAGCAAGATCTATTCATCTACTCTGTAATGCCATTGTCAACAGTAGCTGGCTACCACGTGATCACGTAAGGCATGTAATTCTTACATAATATGCTGACTCAGCACATACGAGAAAGTTTGCAAGTGACACCAGGCCCCTTTCCCGATTTTTGGGTGGGGCCTGGGGACGAGGCTACCAAGCAAGCACTATATAGGGTTTGCCAGCGGTCTGATTTGCATAGATAGCGTGTAACTAAGCGGGACTAGTCTTTCTAAGTTGCTGATCACAGCTAGGTAAGCGATTTTGTACCTGTTTGAAGCCATTATTTGTAGGTGTACCTTGTAGCTTACCAGCAATTTGAAACGGTGCCGATTTTCTCATTTTCTGTGTACAGCTCTAACACCCCAAGTCTATTTCCAAGTTATTTGAAGTTAGTACTCCTGCCTTATGTGAAACCTAGAAGCCGCTTGTTCCCTGTGTCCAAGAAAAAGCTTCGCGTTTGACCGCCTTGTAATTCACGAACGATCACGAACTAGCACCATCCCTTCCTGCCTTCCCCGCGGGGTGATGTAAGTGGAAAGGTGTGGTCTACACTTATTACTACTCAACAGGCAGGGATTTACCCCAAACACTCGCTTGGCTTCGCTATTTACTCCGTAAGATTATACGACGTCAGCGGGCACATAAATGTGCCCGTCGCGTACAAAGAGTTAAGGTTACGGGATACAGTTTGCTCATTAATATTCATGAAAAACATTACTTTCCTTTTCTCCGTGCAGGATCCAGGCATGTATGCATTTAACTTCACCGTTGCATTAGCCTGTAACAGCTGTGCTGGTTGGGTGGGCGGAGCAGGCAATTTGATAGCAGTGCCTGCGGTTAACAGTCCGCATTCGAAATACTGACTTTGGCAACAGTTATTTCCTGTTGGGAGAGGCTAAGTTCACCAGGATCCATGTTGCGGTTACGTCATCTATTGAATATTCATAAGTAACCCGTCGCGCACTTACGGAGACTACCGAACCAACGAAGGTGTTCACCATACTTATAAGACCAGAGGGAAAAAAAAAAGTACAACTAGTGCATTCCCTGGCCACAACGGACTATAAATATATTAAACAAGTGCGCGACGGATTGCTTATGAACATTTAATAAGATGACGTAACCGCAACATGGATCGCGGTGAACTTAGCTTCTCCCATTTCCTGTTGGAAGAACATCTCACCGTATATTACACTGTATTCGAATTATACGAAGACAGGCGCAGGGCTGCTTGAAAATTTTTCGCCGAGATCGGACTTACCGTTTGTGAGATATTAGTCTCACGGAGCCAGACTCTCACACGAAAAGCGGGAGAGAGTCTGGTGACACTCTGCATATTGAGTTGGTGTTGCACTGTCAGCAAGTCAGTAGGTAATTAAGTAGGTGCGAACAAGTGTGTCATTGACAAGGAAGTCATGGAAGTGACATTGAAGGCAGACCTCAGCTGCACTAACCCAATTATGGTCAATTATCGGTCCCAGAAATTCCTGGACCAATTACACCAACTCAATATGCGAGTGTCACCAGACTCTCTCCCGCTTTTTGTGTGAGAGTCTGGCTCCGCGAGACTAGTGAGATATACGGCTAGATTTAGTCGCTTGGTCGGTTGAAACCACCTAGGTTTTGGATGGAAACACGTGTCACTCGCTTCCCCTGGCACACAGCGACGAAGTTGCTCCAAGCCGCCCTCAAGTAAGTTGAGTATTACCTGTAGGTGTTGAAAAGTTGTACCTGCAATCCTCTCTGAAGACAAAATCTGACACCAAAAGTCACGAACTTTGTCGTTGCCGCTCGCCTTAGTATGTTGTACATAGCAATTAATACTATACTGGTTAAAAGGTACTCATAATACTGTTATATGTCGCTTCTATTGCGTGTTGTGACTGGTTCCTGCGCGGAGAAAAAGAAGGTAATATTTTTCATGAATATTAATAAGCAAACTGTATCCCGTATCCTTAAGTCCAAAGGCCACATAAGTTACATGAAGCAAAAATAGAGGAAAGTGAAAAGGCTGGCAGTCACTAGGAGTCGAACCCAGGACACTTCTGGCTTGAGCCGCCAGTGCTCTGCCACTAAGCCACAACAGCCGGACAACCACCAACCCCCACAGTCCTCTATATGTACTGCACAGGTGGTACTGAATGCCTCAGTCGCACACCTGGCAGCCACATACTGAGTGGCTGCCAGGTGTGCGACCGAGGCATTCAGTACCACCTGTGCAGCACTACCTGTGCAACCACATACTGAGTGGCTGCCAGTACACCAGGTACCATGTACCACCGCTACAGTCTGGCGGTATTGCCGAATGTTTACACAGTCTGAGTGTCCGATTATACCTGTCGTCCGATGATTGCTAACTGACCCTAATACTATGGTTATTAAAGTTAGTCACAATTGGAGTGCTGGCTAAAGCAAATTAACACCATTGATTGCTACTGATAACATGCTGAGGTGGTTGGTCATTTCATTGTTTACTAGCTAGATTATAATAAATAGTCATATGCCTAGTTTATCAACTCATGTTTGTTACTATTTTTTTTTTCTGCACCAGTTCTGTCTACTGAGGTTTTGTGTATTGCTTCTATTTTCTTTTGTAGTACTGTCATTGCTCTAATACCAGGTGTTATGAAAGAAATTCAATTCCAGGAATTTATCATGAATCTAATTTAACATAAGGCGGAGTCTTATTTCATTTATGCTAGTCCAATTTAGAGATTGAAGCCAAAAGTTACACTTCCAAGAATATAGCCAGACACAATTCAAAAGGTGACACACTAAAAAAGGTCAAGAGTGATACATAGAGTCCTCATATAGTCACCATCAATGTGCATTTGATATCATCATAGCTAGTTTGGAATTGTTTGTCTGCTGCCTGGAACATACAGTTCTTACTATTGTCAATTTAGCAACGGCTTAAAGATGTTCACTAATCCATGCTTGCACTTTTTCTTCAGTTGGAAAGCCGCAACAAGGAGCTAGTGGCCGAAAAGGATAAGTTTTGCAAAGAGCTTAACAAATCACAAAAGGAGCTTGAGAAGGCAAGGAAAGACACAGAGAAAGCAAAAGCAGAAGCTGAAAAGCATAAAGAGGAGGCCAAGAAATTAAGAAAAGGTGCTAAAAGGAAGGGGTTGGACAAGCTTGGTGTATCTCCAGAACCAAGAGTTGTTCTTGAGGTTAGTGCAGATTCTCTTTTGGGAAATTTATTGTAAGAGTGATATCTGAGTAGTGGTTCAACCCAAAATTAATCAGTAGTGCATCGTGCAAAGTTAGAACAAGTTAGATACTGACTTCCCGAGCTAGATTGGATCATGCATTCTAAATCGAATAATTATGGTACCAGTAGGTCTTTTAAGGGTGGTCACTTAAGGGTGGCAGAACTAACAACTGTGCAGTCAAGAGTATGCCTAAGCTGTTGTCATAGTTTCATGCACACATGCTCTAAGATACACATTGCGACTGTGTATGAGTCGTAAAAATGTCTAAGTTGCATGTTTAAGGGATTTTTGATTATTTTTGATGACAGACAGCACAACTGACATAACTGGCTGATGGATGGACACAACTGATCCCTTAACTTTCCTTCATGCTGCATGCCTATATTAAAGAATGAATATAATTCATTTTGATTCCTGTGAATAAAGCATGCTAATGCTTTCTTACGTTAACCTTACTCATGCCATTATGACTTGTCTGCTGCCTGGAACATACAGAGTACTATTCAGTTCTTACTATTGTCATTTTAGCAATGGCTTAAAGATGTTTATACTAATGCTTTTACCTTTCCTTTAGTTTACTGAGTTGGAAAGCAAGGAGCTAGTGGCCGAAAGGAATAAGCTTTGCAAAGAGCTTGACAAAGCACAAAAGGAGCTTGAGAAGGCAAGGAAAGACACAGAGAAAGCAAAAGCAGAAGCTGAAAAGCATAAAGAGGAGGCCGAGAAATTAAGAAAAGATGCTAAAAGGAAGGGGTTGGACAAGCTTGGTGTATCTCCAGAACCAAGAATTGTTCTTGAGGTTAGTGCAGATTCTCTTTTGGGAAAGTTATTGTAAGAGTGATATCTGAGTAGCAAATTGATAAATTATACAGGCTGTTTTGAAAGCTGTTAAGACACAAACTAGCTATTTGTGCATGTGATGCTGGCAGATTATGGTATGAAGTAAATATCACTTGTTGAGGAGACGTAAAACCCATAAATCATCCTGTCCCAAGCTGCATGAATATCTATATGTACAGAACAGAACATACAAAGCAGATATTTGGCATTACTAGAATTACACTTTTGACTTCTGGAGGTTGATGTATATTCAATATGCTTATGATACTGTGTACTAGCCTCATCCCCAGGCCCTTTCCAACTTTTGTTTTCTCTAAGTATGCAAAGAAAATAAATATTCTCTGTCATAGTTTGCATACTGTAAGGCTGAAGGCAGGGAAGACTTGGGAACTACATTGTAGGTGTTAATACTTATATAATACTAGGCGATGAGCGTGAGTGAGTTGTCGGAGTAATTGAGTTGCATAAGCAGTTAAATATCCTTTTCAAAGCCCTTCCCTCTAAAGTGCTCAAAATTATAAATGTTTACACACGCAGGTAATGAAATTGTTTTCTAGAGGCTGAACAGTATACATGTGTTGTTAGATATTGTCCGCACGCAGTGCACGTACACGTGCATTGGACATATGACGTACGTACGATACATATATCAGAGAAATTCCGCTGTTAAACTCACTAGTGTGGGGCTCGCTCACGCTCGCCCCAATCAATTGGTTCTTAATAAAAACATAGTGTCTTTAGATCAGTTGTTTATCCAGATGCTTCATAGTTCTACAAATGACATATTGGTATTGTAACATGCGTATAGTATGAGTGGGTATATTGTTGGGGCAATGCAGAAACTCATTCTTGCTTGCAGGAGCCCTCACAGTCACCAAGGATGTCACCAGTGCCGTCCCAAGAAATAGACACCCTCCAAGTAAAAATTAATAGTAGTGATTTAATGTGGTTGAGAATTGTGGAGGTCTTTGTTTAGCTAGGTACACTTTAACTTTCTTGAATGGAAGTTGTGCTTCTTAGAAGTGGTTTTATAAGTTAATGTCCGAAACAAAACTAGAAGTTTGTCTTGTTTTCCTACTCACACAGGAAATGATGAAAAAAGATGAAGGCAGCAAACAAGATCAAAGTTCCATTTATGAGCGATCAGCATCTCCATCTTTCCCAAGACTGTCTTCCCCAAATACTCCAGTAGTACATCCAGTAGCTCCCTTTACAAGTGCACCTAGTCCTAGGAAACAACCACAAACCCATCAAGTCCCACAACACACTCTTGAGTTGAAATTTCCAGTCACCACAGTGGACCCATCCAAAGACACCACCAATACCCATACCACAACCAACGTCTTCCCACCCTCAGATGGAGAATTCTAGTTCATGAACTATCCATTAGGTCTTTTTGTGACTATATTTTATCTTATTAAGAGCATTTGTCTGCATGTAGACTACAATTCAAATTTTGCCTGTTGCTTTGCACGTAGAGTGTGTTTCATCACAAACAAAGTCTCAGGACATACTCATCTCTAACATAACTCCAGGTTTCAGCCTTCTCAGGGAGTTTACATTATTCGAGTATCATACCCCCTTTTTTAGCACATTATTCGAGTATCATACCCCCCTTTTCAGCACTGCATTCCTTGAGTTAGCATGGAAAGGATAATTATTCACACAACTGTAGTAGCTAACCATGTACTTGAAGTGTGGTCTTACGTAAAAAGATATGTTAAGGTGTTATGCATAGGCAGGTATATAGTGCATAGGCAGGTATATAGTACAATATTTGGTGGGAAAAGGCAGAGGAGATGTGCTAGTAAAAGTTAGTTGAGAAGGTTAAGAGCCATGCAAAAAGTTCCTGTCTGAAGTGAGCAACAACAGATGAAAATGAATTGTCAAACAGTTTGACACTTCCTTGACCAGTGGCGTGGTATATAATTGGGGAGAGCCTGAATGACCGACACTTGCATGTGATGTCACAGCTGAATTGCCATTATTTACTGCATGCACGGTAAGTCTAAATTCATGCGGTTATAGCTTTCTGTAATAAACATGCTCACAACTTCTGATCTTGCTCAAGGTGTCCAGAACATGACACATGCATCTGCAGAATCCCTCCAGGAAAATCCTGTTTATGACTACAAGTTAGACATTTTTCATTTGGTTGCTGAAATGCAATGCGATGTGGCATGTTCCGTATATACTTGGTCTTTGCGTGGTCTCGTACCGAGACCGTACGGTCTGCATGGGAACCAGTCTAGTCTGCACTTGTTTACCAGCCCCGCCTCTTTGCAAATTTGACCCCACGCATCGCACGAAATGGCTAGCGATGATGACCTTACTCCTTTCGTTCTGGAGAATGTGAAAGGACTCGACTGTGGTGAAAAGAAGGGTTCGGGTGCGTACGGAGCTGTCTATGAAGTAACGGTGAATGGAATTACCTGTATCGCCAAGCGACTGCACGATATACTAGTTACCCAGGTATCTCCACGAGAAAGGACCTCGGTTCAGCGAAAGTTTGTCGCTGAATGTGTCCTCCTCAGCAAGTTGAGACACCCTAACGTTGTCCACTTTGTGGGAGTGCATTATGGAAGGAGCGAAAATGACCTGTCGCTGGTAATGGAATGCCTACACACTGACCTGCCAAACTTTTTAGAAGACAGTTCCAGCGAGATTCCTCTGTCAATCAAGCTGTCCATCCTTTTAGATGTATCATATGGTCTTCTGTACTTCCATACTCACACCCCACCGATCATCCACCGAGACCTGAGTGCTAGTAATGTTCTGCTGACAACAGACTTGCGAGCCAAAATAGCTGATCTTGGAGTAGCAAAGTTACTTGATCGCCAGATGCAAGCTGCAATTGTACAGACAAAGTCTCCTGGTTCACAGGACTACATGCCTCCAGAAGCTCTCCAAGAAAATCCAGTTTACAATTACAAGCTGGACATTTTTTCATTTGGTCATCTTACACTTTATGTAGCTGCCCAGAAACTTCCTGTTGTTCATGAACTTGATGGCGTAACCATGTATGCTGCACTTCAGCAGAGCACAGTTCAAATCCAGAGGCGAAGAAGAGCTATTGAGCAGATCGGTGGAGAAAGACACACTTTGTACCCACTTATTACCCAGTGCCTACAAGACGAAGTGGAACATCGACCAACCACGACTGAACTGAATGTCAGTTTGAAAGAGCTGAGCACCAAGCATCCATGTAGTATTACAGGAGTTGTGACTCAAGCAGACAAGGTATTCTGTAAATGTATCATCTAGTCAGCATAAGCAGCATAAGCAGATCATATCTTTATCTTTCTCTCTATAAAATTTCGTTATGGAGGAGTATAGTCATGCCAGCATTTGTGTTAATCTAAATGTGCCTATTTCTCTCACACATAAGGTTGTATAAATTTGCAGTTATAGGGCAAGCTTGAATAGTCTGATCACACATAGTGGCTCTGCATCACGCATGTGGTTGTATATATATGTTTAGCCACAGATAATGTATGGTTTAGCCTCGTACCCTGGCTGTTAGTAATTTACACCTCTCTATTGGTGTTAATTCAACACTAGGATTAAGATATACAGGATGCATAAGAATACAGTAACAATAAAAACGGACAGTAGAAGACTAAAAAATGCAGGTTGTACTATATAAAAATGTCCAATGCTATCTATAGCATTGTGCCAATGGCAGTTTGAGTAAGCTGCTTAGGCCCTTTGAGTGCAACCTTTCTGCAAGAATTGGAATACTGCATGTTTCAGTTACAGCATTCGCTGAATGTTAGTCTCGTGAGGCTTCACACGAATAAACCTGCGGGAACACGCGGACTGACCCCCACCTGGCTTATTTCGACATCGTTCCTGCCCGTACGATCAGAACCAAGAGCCGAAAGAATGTGTTTATTCGCACTTGTGGACGTTAGAAACGCTCTCATCATATTTGCGTCAACTAAGAGTGCTTGTGTTCAAACGCACTTCCGCTGTATGAACAATAGAATAATAAGGCAAGGTCTTTACATGTGACACTTTACATGTGACACTTTACATGTGACACACACACACAGGCAGAGAATGATGAGGATCTCCTGGATATGAAAAGGAAACAAGAGAGATACAGGAGTGAACATGATACAGCTTGCAAGCAAGTTAAAACTCTGCAGGAACAACTTGTGCAGGAAAAGGCAGAGGTTGAAAGGGGTCGTAATTTGATAGCATGTTACGAGAAAAGAATCCAAGAGTTGGAAGCTGTAGTTGCAATCACAGATAAGAAACATGAAGCACAAATACAGACACTCAGAAACGTACTTGCAGAGGATGTACTTACCCAGAAAAAGATGGAATATCAAGCCCGGGTCCAAGCATTCAATGAGCCTCATCAGAGTTCAAGTGTTGAACAAATGGAGACCACTAACCAAGCCCACCAGGAAGTGCCCTCCCAACAGCAGACACAGCCTCCATCACAAAACCTCTTTGCAGCACCATGGTCATCTGCCACCAGCCAGCTATCAAGCATCTTCAACTTCAGTCCTGTAAGGATGACAGCAGGTGGAATGACTCAGGGTAGTAACTCCGTCTTATTTGGATCATTTCCACTGGCTTTTGGACAGTCAGGGAACAGTGGAATTCCTGCTCCCCAGGTGCTGGGAGGAACTGACAGGGGAGCTCCCCCACAAGTTTCAACTTGGAAGGAAGGATCTCCCTTGCTTTCAACTACCACTCAAGACTCAAACTCTAAGATCAGTTCTTCATCAAGTGACTCAAATACTGGATTTAACTTCTCTACAGCTGGAATGAATCTAAACTTCAGTATGACAGGAACTAACATTGTTCCAGTGTTCAACAGTGGTGGCAGTGCAGAGAGTCGCATTGTCAGGAAAGCCAGACGACATCAGATGTTCCCAGTGTTCAACAGTGGTGGCAGCGCAGAGGGTTGCATTGTCAGGAAAGCCAGACGAAGAAAATCTTGAAGTGCTCAAATTTGGTACTGATTTATGCCTTATGTTTACAGTGTATGGTTTCATGTAGAAATATTAAGTTCGTGTGCTATATATTTATATCTCTATTATTATTATTCTGGTTGTTTTGACATTGCCGCAATACAAGTCTGTACACTTTTCGCTTCAAAATATGTGTTAGAGCACCTATATATATATATATATATATATTCATACAGCAGTTGGTAGAGAATGATGACTTTCTACAATCAGTACAAGATGAACAGCTGTAACTAAGGTCTGTGGACAAGTGGAGCATTTATACCACAATTCTGAATCCCAACAAATCCACCAGAGTAACTCTGGTAAGTCACATGGAAGGAAATACATTTTAATATGTGTCAACTGTTGTGGTAGTCCACTATTTTGTTAGATCTCTCCATACGCGCGTCCTTTCATCGCAGCGCCGTAAACAGCTTACGCGCGTTCCGCGCTGGTCCTCCATGAACGAACTCGCATACTGTAGCTCGTTTGGACAGTCGTGATTCTTAATAGCAGCGAGACTAGTGGACCACTTTCAAACGGTAGGATACTTATAATGTACAGTTTAGAAGTGTAAATAAAATCTTTTGGAGGTCAAAAGGGGGGTTCGAGCGAACCCCCTCGAACCTCCCCCTGCCTACGGGCCTGTATATACATTATTACATATTAGATCTAGTCTCGTGCCCAGACTATTTTTCGCACGCGGAGGGTCTGGTCAACTGCCTATTCAATTTTTGTTCCAAGCGCCACGATGGTGGCGCTCCAATCAGATTGCTTGATGCGAATGACGTCACGTACTGCAATAAAATTAATGGCGAGCAAAGAAGGCTAGGCGGTTGAAGCGCTATGCAGGCGACCAAGTCAGAGAACGACGAGCGAAGGAATTCCAGGACTTCTGTGAACGGGCGGTGTGTGTTTCTGAGCTTGAAAACTGTCAGTGTGAAGTTTCTGAGCTTCAAATGTCGATAAGATTGTCTCGGGGCTTTCTGAGGTTGACAGAGGCTTCATGTCAGTTTGTGAATCTTCGTTTCTTGGCGTACGGAAGCTCCGAGAAGGATGATTCCTGCAACAAGCCATCTCTTTAGAGCTCTTTCGTAGTTTCATGCTTTGTGTGACGTCACATAATACATTTTTAAAGAAGTTGCGTCACCAATTTTTAAACCGCACGGAACAAAAATTGCATTGGCAGTTGCGAAAAATAGTCTGGGCACGAGACTATGTAAATACCTACATTATAAACTCCTTGTATATTGTCTGTGGTCAATCTGCATGCATGTATGTAAATGCCTATGACCTTGTACATTGTGTCTGTATCGCACATACACGAAATATAGTGTATTGATGAATGTAAGTTCTGCCTGTACACTGTGTCAGTCTGCATGTATGCAGTAAATAATCACATCATCCTGAAATTCAGAATCAGTATGTCAAAATCTACACTATAATCTGGAAATCTTGCGTAAATCTTCATTGAAATCTGGAAATCTTGCAGAAATCTTCATTGAAATCTGGAAATCTTGCATAAAATCTTGCATGAAATCTTGAAATCTCGCTTGAAATCTGCATGAAATCTTGAAATCTTCCGGAAATACGGAAATCTTCAGCAAGATTTCGAAATCTCATACACAATTTTTTCCAGTGATCAACCCCTCGCATTCGTCCAAGTACACAGAGGGTGTGGCACACATTCAAAATGATGCAATTATGACGTGACCGTTTCAAACCCTGCGTGCGCATATACTAGCCGCGGTTAATATTCCAGAGCGGCGTTTATTTCGCTCAGAGCTTCCGATTGTACGGCTACTTCTAATTCGAGGGCGACATCTATTCGAAGAAATACGGTAGGCTAATATGTCCTATGATGAAGCTTTTGCGACCTTTGAACCACTGAAAATCAAAAGCGGAAACGATCAAGCTGTCGAGCACAATTTTGTCGACCAAAAGCCGATCCCAGTCGCATACGCTTCAACAGACGACGACATATAAGTGACTAACTACCCCTTGGCCTTCTTGTAGGAAAATGTCAGGCTGGGTTTTGAGGAAGAATCTTGGCTATCCACCCGATGATGCTTTAGCCCTCGGCAATCAGACTGATGGAGCTGGTCTGCTGTATTTGGCCGTGGCCAACAACACACAATGGGGATCGCTTCCTGGCAAAGCAAAAAACAATACCTGTTGGTATTCCTACGGTGGCGAGGAGATGTATACTGATGACTTCTCTTGGGTGTGTGCAAAAACGGGCACAGTTAATGTTGTGATGAGCAATGGTTCAAGTCCCCCCGAAAATGCCATAATCAGTGGTTATCAAACAGATGGAGTTGGAGACCTCTATGCCGCACTAGCCATCGGTGATCATGGAACAATACCAGGGAAAGCCAAAGATGGTTCATGTTGGTACCCTCATGGTGGGAGGGAAATCAAAACGGGCCAGTTTTTCTGGGTGACAGCAAGCTCCAATAATGTTGCAAAATCCACCTTCAAGCCAAATCCAGGCTCACCACCTAGTGACGCCATGATGCTAGGCTATCAGTACAATGGTGCAGGACACCTTTACCTAGGTGTGGCCAACACTCAGTGGGGAACTATTCCTGGCAAGGCTAAGGATGGGACCTGCTGGTACCCGTATGGAGGAAAAGAGTATGAGACGAGTGACTTCTCTTGGCCATGCACAGACCCTGATACGTACTTCCTGTATGCTAACGATGGATATGGTCCTCCAATCTATGGTTTGAAAGCAGGTGAACAAGCAGACGGAGCCGGAGAATTGTATGCAGCCGTGGCGATCACTGACGAAGGACAAATCCCCGGCAAGGCCAAAGAAAATACTTGCTGGTACTCCTATGGTGGAGAAGAACGTTACACAAGCAAATTCTACTGGGTCGTGGTGTATTCTCAAGGAAAATGACCTGTCGAAAAACTGAACAAGCTTAGACTTAGGGATTTGGTGTGTGTGTGTGTATGGGTATCAATTTTGTGCTTGGTACATTAGCTGTTTGATTATTTACGGAACTAATTTCGGTTTGGATTTTGTAATCTTCAATCTGCTACATGTACTTTATTGATACCAGACATGGTAAATGGATAATCTTGGCATGAAAAAACTTCTTTCTCATGCTCTTGTCTTGACATCGTTGACTGCATAAATGCTTCACAGCTAGTTACAATACAACATGCAGAGTAGCACTTGAAAATGCGACAATTGCGAGTTTAATTTTAGTATAATAATACAAGGAGTATTGCATGGAATTAAGGCCAGACTATGAACTAGAGATTAATGCTAGAAGTATTACTTGATGAATTGCATCTCTTATGACCCTCATGTTGTGTGTATTGTGGAAACCTGGCTAGACGACTGTGCGTGTATTTGATAATGAACTCACTGTCTCCAATTATTGTCTTGTAATATTAGACATGGTGGTGTATTGTTGTACATTAGGGATGATTTGTCGTATAATATTACTTTTATGGGTCCTCAAAACCTTGAACTGCTGTGAATTACTTTGCACAATGGTAACAGTAACCGTTTTTGTCTTTGTACACTTTATAGTCCACCTGGCTGCCACCACTCATCTTGTATTGCAACAGCTGTTTGTTTATTTTTTTACAGAATCTAATTTTGTACTTATTGGTGACTTTAATGTATATATATTAGATACCAGTATCATTCTTTGCATGATATTTTGTCTAGTTTCAATCTCCTGCAGGTTGTACAAGAACCAACTTGTGTGAAACTGCTAGTCTCATCATAGATAGTAGAGTGACTCTATTATCTATGGTCTCATCGACTTGGTCCTAATGTTCAACCCCACTTCACTGCAGCATGCGTTGCTCTGTTGTTCCCCCACTATCCAACTCATGGACAGCAGCAGGAACTTTGTGTCAGTTGTGACAATGCTCCAGCCACCAGATGCGGCATTTGGCCTGACCTACTTTCTTAATCTGCTACTTTATTGATACCAGACATGGTAAACAGGTAATCCTGGTATGAAAAGACTTCTTTCTCATGCTCCTGTCTTGACATCGTTGACGGCATAAATGCTTCACAGCTAGTTGCATACGACATGTAGTGTAGCACTCCAAAGTGTAACAATTGCAGTGTTGTCTAGTTTAGTTTTAGTATAATTAGGGTGAGACCCAGATGTTATAGTTTAGTTATTACTTAACAGAGGCGGAGACAGCTACCAAGAAGTGGGGGGGCTCATGTTCTAAATGTTAAGCTGTGGGGGTGTGGAAACGAGATGATATTGTATTTCTCTGTACAACTAGTAGAAAAATTGGGGGGGGGGGGGGGGGGGGCTGAAAAGTGGGAGGGCCTAAGCCCCCCCTGTCCCCCCCTATATCTCCGCCCCTGCTTAATACAAAGTGGTGAGTATCAATACATTCTAGTTTTAGCTAATTACAAAAATGAAACATGACTTTAATGCATTTTAGTCTTAGCTAACTAAAAGAAGACTTGCATTTGTCTAGTAAGTCTAATATGAAGTGTCTTGTTGTCGGATACTTAGTATTTTTCCTGTGAGCACTTTGATATACCGTTTCCAAAACGCTTCACCCAGGCCATGGCAGTTTACTGACGCTACTGCGCATGCTCAGTAATCACCAGCCCCGCCCATTTTAGACGAGGGCTTGCATATCTACAAGTCTAATGTACAGTCCGGAGTCTCTATCTTAACCACAAAAAAAAATGGCTGGAGATGACTCCTTTTGCTTTAGAGAATGTGAAAGGACTCGCAGAATGGCTCAGGTGCGTATGGAGCTGTCTACGAAGTGACGGGAATGGGACTACTCGTATCGCTAAGCGACTGCACGATATCCTAGTCACCCAGATTTCTCGACAAGAAAGGACCTCAATTCAGCACAAATTTGCCGCAGAATGTACCTTCCTCAGCAAGCTGAGACACCCTAACGTTGTCCACTCTGTGGGAGTGCATTACCTGTCGCTGGTAATGGAATGCCTACACACGGACCTGGCAAACTTTTTAGATGAACAGAAGATTCCTCTGTCAATAAAACTGTCCAACCTTCTAGATGTATCATATGGTCTTCTGTGCTTCCATACTCACACCCCACCGATCATCCACCGAGACCTGACTGCCAACAATGTTCTACTGACAACAGACTTGTGAGCCAAAACACCTGATCTTGGAGTAGCAAAGTTACATGACCCCCAGACACAAGTTGCAATTGCACAGACAAAGGCTCATTTCACTACATGCCTTCTGAAGACCTCAAAGAAACTCCAGTTTATGACTTCAAGTTAGACATTTTTTCATTTCAGTATCTAACTTTTTATGTAGCTGCTCAGCAACTTCCTAGCGTGCATGAACTCAATGATAAAGCCATGTATGCTGCACTTAAAAAAAGAACAGTTCAAATCCAGAGGCGAAGAAGAGCTATTGGTGGAGAAAGATTCACTCAGTGTCTACAAGACAAACTGGAACGTCGACCAACCATGACAGAGCTGAATGCTAGTTTGATAGAGCTGTGCACCAAGCATCTTCACAGAGTGGCAGAAGTTTCCAGACTAATGGCTCAAAGAGATAAGGTATGCAATATACAGTAGTATACCATTGTTGTAAGGCCACTCTCCCCCTTTTCTCTGGAAGAACCTGGTATTTTTTTTATCTAATGGGAGGAATTTTCTGCAATAAATTAGGTACTGTCCAGGTTTACCTGCCGTATGTGATACAGCACTTTGATTCACAGTTTGAGACACAGTTTATTGTCCACCACATCTGCAAATATATATAGCGTGTGGTCTGATTTTTGTGAGGGTGAGCCTAGGCTATGTGATGCATATGCTTGGATACTCACCGTACCAGGTCAAAAATGCATGAAACTGACCTAGTGAAGAGTGGATGTGACATTAAGTTAGACATTGGCCTGATTGTTACAGCAACTTCAAAGTCGACTTGGTGTGAACTCATCTGCTAGTCACACTAGTATTCTGTATGTAAAGTTACTGTGCAGTTTCATAAAGTAGGCGCTCTCACAGTCATGCAGTTTGGGACTCTTTGCAGTTCTGCAAGTGATGCCAGGTGTTGGCCTGGGAATGGAGCTAAAGCTGGTTGAATGAAGCCACTGCCTAACAGTGTTTAGTCACAATCTTTGGCAGTAGAGTAGCCAAACTTGGGTCTAACCAGGACCTGGGCCCGGGTTCTTATTTGGGAGACTTGTATGTCATGCAGTGAGCCAATTGTTTCAATAGTCTGAAGACTTTAGAGGCAATGTTTTCTGATACCCTATTATTATTTGAATTTCAAATGCATACAATGCTCTGCATTGACCCCCATACCTACTCAGGCCCTTCCTTCATTGAAATTATAGCTATTCCACTGAACCTTAGCCTGAACTCACTGTGCAGCCTGAACTCACTGTACTGACTGAACTCTCTGTGCAGCCTGAGCTCACTGTACTGACTGAACTCGCTGTACTGCCTGAGCTCACTGTACTGACTGAACTCTCTGTGCAGCCTGAGCTCACTGTACTGACTGAACTCTCTGTGCAGCCTGAGCTCACTGTACTGACTGAACTCGCTGTGCAGCCTGAGCTCACTGTACTGACTGAACTCTCTGTACTGACTGAACTCTCTGTACTGACTGAACTCACTGTGCAGCCTGAGCTCTCTGTGCAGCCTGAGCTCACTGTACTGACTGAACTCTCTGTACTGACTGAACTCTCTGTACTGACTGAACTCACTGTACTGACTGAACTCTCTGTGCAGCCTGAGCTCACTGTACTGACTGAACTCTCTGTACTGCCTGAACTCACTGTGCAGCCTAAGCTCGCTGTACTGACTGAACTCTCTGTACTGACTGAACTCACTGTACTGACTGAACTCTCTGTGCAGCCTGAGCTCACTGTTCTGACTGAACTCTCTGTACTGACTGAACTCACTGTACTGACTGAACTCGCTGTACTGACTGAACTCTCTGTACTGACTGAACTCTCTGTACTGACTGAACTCACTGTGCAGCCTGAGCTCTCTGTGCAGCCTGAGCTCACTGTACTGACTGAACTCTCTGTACTGACTGAACTCTCTGTACTGACTGAACTCACTGTACTGACTGAACTCTCTGTGCAGCCTGAGCTCACTGTACTGACTGAACTCTCTGTACTGCCTGAACTCACTGTGCAGCCTAAGCTCGCTGTACTGACTGCATGAACTCTCTGTACTGACTGAACTCACTGTACTGACTGAACTCACTGTACTGACTGAACTCTCTGTGCAGCCTGAGCTCACTGTACTGACTGAACTCTCTGTACTGACTGAACTCACTGTACTGACTGAACTCTCTGTACTGACTGAACTCACTGTACTGACTGAACTCGCTGTATCTCTGTACTGACTGAACTCACTGTACTGACTGAACTCTCTGTGCAGCCTAAGCTCGCTGTACTGACTGAACTCTCTGTACTGCCTGAGCTCACTGTACTGACTGAACTCGCTGTACTGCCTGAACTCACTGTACTGACTGAACTCTCTGTGTAGCCTGAGCTCACTGTACTGACTGAACTCTCTGTGCAGCCTGAGCTCACTGTACTGACTGAACTCTCTGTGCAGCCTGAGCTCACTGTACTGACTGAACTCGCTGTGCAGCCTGAGCTCACTGTACTGACTGAACTCTCTGTACTGACTGAACTCTCTGTACTGACTGAACTCACTGTGCAGCCTGAGCTCTCTGTGCAGCCTGAGCTCACTGTACTGACTGAACTCTCTGTACTGACTGAACTCTCTGTACTGACTGAACTCACTGTACTGACTGAACTCTCTGTGCAGCCTGAGCTCACTGTACTGACTGAACTCGCTGTGCAGCCTGAGCTCACTGTACTGACTGAACTCTCTGTACTGACTGAACTCTCTGTACTACCTGAGCTCACTGTACTGACTGAACTCACTGTACTGACTGAACTCTCTGTACTGACTGAACTCACTGTACTGACTGAACTCACTGTACTGACTGAACTCTCTGTGCAGCCTGAGCTCGCTGTACTGACTGAACTCTCTGTACTGACTGAACTCACTGTACTGACTGAACTCTCTGTGCAGCCTGAGCTCGCTGTACTGACTGAACTCTCTGTGCAGCCTAAGCTCGCTGTACTAACTGAACTCGCTGTACTGACTGAACTCACTGTACTGACTGAACTCTCAGTGCAGCCTGAGCTCGCTGTACTGACTGAACTCTCTGTGCAGCCTGAGCTCACTGTACTGACTGAACTCACTGTACTGACTGAACTCTCTGTGCAGCCTGAGCTCACTGTACTGACTGAACTCTCTGTACTGCCTGAACTCTCTGTGCAGCCTAAGCTCGCTGTACTGACTGAACTCTCTGTACTGACTGAACTCACTGTACTGACTGAACTCACTGTACTGACTGAACTCTCTGTGCAGCCTGAGCTCACTGTACTGACTGAACTCGCTGTACTGACTGAACTCGCTGTACTGACTGAACTCACTGTACTGACTGAACTCTCTGTGCAGCCTAAGCTCGCTGTACTGACTGAACTCTCTGTACTGCCTGAGCTCACTGTACTGACTGAACTCGCTGTACTGACTGAACTCACTGTACTGCCTGAACTCTCTGTGCAGCCTAAGCTCGCTGTACTGACTGAACTCGCTGTACTGACTGAACTCACTGTACTGACTGAACTCTCAGTGCAGCCTGAGCTCGCTGTACTGACTGAACTCTCTGTGCAGCCTGAGCTCGCTGTACTGACTGAACTCGCTGTACTGACTGAACTCACTGTACTGACTGAACTCTCTGTGCAGCCTAAGCTCGCTGTACTGACTGAACTCTCTGTACTGCCTGAGCTCACTGTACTGACTGAACTCGCTGTACTGACTGAACTCACTGTACTGCCTGAACTCTCTGTGCAGCCTAAGCTCGCTGTACTGACTGAACTCGCTGTACTGACTGAACTCACTGTACTGACTGAACTCTCAGTGCAGCCTGAGCTCGCTGTACTGACTGAACTCTCTGTGCAGCCTGAGCTCGCTGTACTGACTGAACTCGCTGTACTGACTGAACTCACTGTACTGACTGAACTCTCTGTGCAGCCTGAGCTCGCTGTACTGACTGAACTCTTTGTGTAGCCTGAGCTCGCTGTACTGACTGAACTCTTTGTGCAGCCTGAACTCGCTGTACTGACTGAACTCACTGTACTGACTGAACTCTCAGTGCAGCCTGAGCTCGCTGTACTGACTGAACTCGCTGTACTGACTGAACTCAAGTACTGACTGAACTCTCTGTGCAGCCTGAGCTTGCTGTACTGACTGAACTCGCTGTACTGACTGAATTCACTGTACTGACTGAACTCTCTGTGCAGCCTGAGCTCGCTGTACTGACTGAACTCGCTGTACTGACTGAACTCACTGTACTGACTGAACTCTCTGTGCAGCCTGAGCTCGCTGTACTGACTGAAGTCGCTGTACTGCCTGAAGTTGCTGTGCAGCCTGAAGTCGCTGTGCAGGCTGAACTCGCTGTGCAGCCTGAGCCTGCTGTGCAGGCTGAACTCACTGTGCAGGCTGAACTCACTGTGCAGGCTGAACTCACTGTGCAGCCTGAGGTCGCTGTGCAGGCTGAACTCACTGTGCAGCCTGAACTCTCTGTGCAGCCTGAGCTCGCTGTACTGACTGAACTCACTGTACTGCCTGAGCTCGCTGTGCAGGCTGAACTCACTGTGCAGCCTGAACTCGCTGTACTGCCTGAGCTCGCTGTGCAGGCTGAGCTCACCCTACTGCCTGAACTCGCCGTACTGCCTGCTGCACAGTAGATGTTACTGCTGCAGCCACCTTTTCTGATTCGCTTTCCTAACTGTCTTGGTCCATGCTGTTGCATGAGATCACAGAGTCAGTCTGAATCTCACACCATGCCATGTGGCATGTGCAGACTAGCGTTGTAACTTAACCCAATAGTGTAACATAAAGATGTGCATACAAAAACATTTTACATACACTACATGTAGTGTGAGACTTGCTTAAGGTAGGACAACCTTGAATCACGAATCGGGCCGATTCCGCTCATGAATAATTAATGAGGTCGGGTGACCATAATGGCACGATTGAAATTCATTGGCTTGTTTACACTTTCCCATGGCGGCAACCGGAATCAACAAGGGGGGCGTGTCCCTTTGATGTGGCCTGTGGCCCTTTGTAGTGGTCTGGCGGCACTTTGAAGAAATCCTCCAACACTTAAAAAAATAAAAGAAACACACACTAAAAAGATTTTCTAGCTCGTTGAATTGATGGTTGGCTATTTGTGTGTGCAAAGTTTGCCTGAGTGGGCTTGAATGTTTGTGAGTGTACTGGAAAGGCAGAGAGCCATCCTGGAAGACGGGTATCATCACACAGTTGTCTGGCAAAGGTACTGTAGAAAGCTGACTTTTCGGGCTTGTAGGCCCCGCCCGATTTTATGCTAGCGGAAATGTGTGTAACTTGGCTCCATTCTAGGGGCAACGACAGGGAGTAGGTTTGTGGGCATAACTCCCTGGCCTGGAGGTGAGCGGGAAAAAGCATACATAGTTTTGTAGGGGGTGAGTTGAGCTTTCTGAAACTGGGCTCAGTTTTGGTTGGTTTGAGTGGAGGTGTGTCGAATTTTTCTTGAAAGCCAGCACAGCCAAAATTACTGTTTTTGAGGTCAAATGTGTGTTTTGGCCTGTAGACTGGAATTGAAGTGGTCCCAGGACAAATCCATATGTAAAGTTTTTACTTGTTTTGTGTGTGTGTTGATGATGTGGTCAGACTGGGGGTGGAGCCTTGGAGAGGGTGCAAATTTTTATTTTAGCTGAGGGACTAAAAATTGAGTTTTTTGGCATTATCAGGTAGAGAAAGCAGTTTGGTACAAACTTTTTGTGAATCTTGTGTATACTTAGACATTACCCATCCATCCGTCCACATGACTCGGAGATTTGTGATTCAAGGTTGTCCTACCTTAAGCTTGCCACAAACAGTGATTCCCTACACTGAGGAGGAAGGGTTATCCATGTGGTCCAACTGTATAATGAAATGCAATGCTACCCATTACCATGGCAACAAAAGCCATACTTGCAGGTCAGCAGCTGGCCACAGAATGGGTACTAGAGACCATGGAGTCTATTTGGCTATACTCTATAGCTAAGTGAAGTTTCCCTGGCTTCACTTTGGCATTAATTGAAAACTTACCTACTTGTATTTTAAGCTGGCTAATAGTTGTATCTTTGCCTGGGGGGGGGGGGGGGGGGGGGTGGTTGTTTTACAAATTGGTGTCAGGTATAGTCCTATATCAGACCACCTCCAAGGAAGGGATATAACATTACGGGGGCAGTAAATTATTAATCAAATTTGCCTTGCCTGAAATTTGTGTAAGGAATTTAGTTGCAAAAATAAAAAAAAGTCGCCTAACACATCAGTTACTAACACCTTAATTATATGTATGCATACCACATCAGTTACAATGCCCTGTAACATGAGCACCCTGTGAATGAAGTACAAAGGAATACCAAGACTCAAGACAGTTGTTGCTTTTATTTAGCCTCATTGCTAAGGTCCTCCCAAGCTTTTCGGCTCCATGATGTGCTATGTAACCAAACAGCTAGGGAAGAGCCCATGGACAAGGTGGAGGAACCTGAAAATAAGGCTAGCTGTTGCTGATTTTGTGGAATAGAGTTTTAATTGACAAATACACCCATTGTCTTATTGTAGCTAGATGCACTAACATGATAGATATATGGTAAGATTGCAAATTTGAAAAGGAGTACTCCTGATTTATGGTATGTAATTAAAGTGTGCCTGACTATTGTCTTAGTTGAATTGCATATATGTGTGGAGATAGGCTAGTGAAACACACTATGAATGTACCTGGATATCAGATGAAGGTGTGGCACATTTTAGATATCCACAATATGGTCTTTTGAAACACTGTTTTGATATTATTCAGCATGGTGTGTAATGTTTCCAAGTAAAGTTTACTACTCCAGGCATTCACATGGTGAAAGGTTTACCCTACTTTTCTTACTTTAGTGCTCTAAACTTTAGGTAGAGGTGGAGGAGCTTAATGTTAGTGTTGATGATCTCAGGCAAAGTGAAAATAGGCCTTTCACTCTTCCCATGGGATAAATAAAAGTTGCATATTTAGTATACAGACTTTACTGCAGATTATGAAACTTACTTATGTAAGGTGCATAATTATGTACTTTGAATTGAGAAATGTTTGATTTTATGGGCTACTGAGGGCAGATGAGTAGGTATATGATTTCTTGGACAGACCATCAAAGGGTGGTTATTGGCGTGTAGGTAGGACAGATTGGCATTATTTCTAGAACCTAGGCCTTTGATTTCTTGCCTCCAAATTTTGATCACTTGCTGTATACATACTGCAAGCGGTCAAGCACTGTGGTATGCATACCGCAAGCTATCAAACACTGTGGTATGCATACCACAAGACACTGGAGGCACAGAAGGTCTGGGAATGAGGCTAGGACTCATTGTTGTTTAATAGAGTGATCAGTTATTTCAACCAGACGTTAGAGTGAATGATGAAGCAGAATGCTTACTTTTGTGTGGTACATACTGTTTTCATAGCCTCGTTCCCAGGCCCGCGCCCAGCTTCCCGTCGCTTGCAGTACGGTTAAGCGGGAGAGGGCCTGGTACATTTTCTCACGTGAGTGACGTCAAGGGTAGAAAGGCGGTAGAAAGACTTTAATTGAACGTGGGCGAGCACGACTAAATTGCTCACTGATTGCTGGTGTGTGTCTTCACTGTTTTGGCTTGCTAAAACTCTCTGTCCTCCCGACTGTCTCGTGAATAGCGACATAAAAGCGCCTTCGTGCGCTGCTATCTTTCGACTCGGAATAGTCGCGCTCCAGTGCGTGCGTGCGAGCGAAGTTTTTTGTGGTTTACATGACGCCCACGTTCACATAATTTGCCCTGTACATGACGTCACTCATGTGAGAAAATGTACCAGGCCCTCTCCCGCTTAACCGTACTGCAAGCGACGGGAAGCTGGGCGCGGGCCTGGGAACGAGGCTACTGTTTTCATGGATAAACTTGGTTTACATTACAACCACTTGCTGACCATGTGCCTGACACGGTGACACCTTACGACTGCATGTGGCTGATAATTAACTATAGTTGGGTAGTAGGATTGCAGAGTGTAGGTTAACCCCAGGAATGCAACTGTGTAGCTTCCACTTAAGCTACAAAATGCTACTTGGTTCATAAACAAACTGCATTTCTGCATGTATACTATCTACTGGTAATGATGTAGGAAGAAAAAACTAAACTTGCTGGAGATGTTTTTACCCTGTGTGGTACTAAATGCATAATGCAAACATCTTTAGGATATGAAAATGCTGTTCTAAAATTTGCACTATTACATAGCAGGGCCATAGCAAGCTGTTTAGAGGAGGTGCGGCCAAAGTCACACACGTAAGCACGCAGCACGTAAGGGGGTCTGGGGGCATGCCCGCCCTGCACATGGGAAAATAGCACACCTTGAGACACTGGAAAAGTTATGTTCTGACATTACTTTGTTACAATGGTACTTTGTTTTAACACTTTCTTCAGTTTATTGATTAGGAAAACTGCAATAAGCAGCTGTTGTTAGGAAGAGATAAGTTCACCAAAGAGCTTGACAAAACTCAAAAGGAGCCTGAGAAGGCAAAGTAAGACACAGAGAAAGCAAAAGCAGAAGCTGAAAAATTTAGGAAGGAGGTTGACAATGTAACAAAAGAAGCAAAGAGAAAACGTATGGACAAGCTTGCTGTATCTCCTGAACAAAGAGCTATTCTTCTTGAGGTGCATGACTACTGATTCTTTTTCAGGAGAGGTGCATGAGTTGAGGTAGACTGTACTGTTAGAAGCTGATACTGTGCACGATAAAATAATTCTGTGGTGGTAATCTTTGTCTTTTACCTTGAATACTGATGTTTAGATGGAATGACCTACTAAGGCAATATACACATTTTCTACCATGGGTATGATCATGAGGTTTGCAGTATTCTCATACGTCTAACTCACGCGAATGTATGGGAGTCAATGGGGAAGCCTTGCAGCTGTGCGTAGTTTATAAAAAGCCGTATTTTTTACTACAAGTCACGCATGAATCCATATCAGGTACTGCAAGTCACGCACTGCATTTGAACGTGCAATGAAATCAAAGGATAAAATCATTATCACCATAGTACCAAGCTATCACCGGAAAATATCACTCATTTGTTGCCATTGGCATTGTTACTCGTGCTCCGCACTCATAACAATACAGACGGCAACAAACTTGTGGTATAGCTTTGTACTATGGTGATACTTATATATTTACATAGCATACTACTATTATGGATTCAGATTTTAATCTATTGATGGTTGAACTTCCATTTCTGGTGTCAGGTTATCAAAACATCATACACTGTATTCTAAATTAGGATATTGAAACTATTCATGACGTCAGTTTAGAACTGTATTTCTAGGGTTTTGAAGCCAGTAATATTCTCTCTGTCACTTTGCTATAACAGCTTTCGGTGATTAGCCCAGTGCCTAAAGTATGTATCACTGCCCAAATGGGCAGGGATAAATTGTAATTTGGCATGCAGTGATAAACACAGGTTTGACATTTGACAGTAAATTATATTACTTTCATGTGTAGTTAGCTGTCTGTATTAAAATAGATAATGAACAAGCAAGTATGATTCTTTCTTCCCATTGAATGAATTGGGTACAGCAGATTGCAAAAGTTTTGCAACAAGCAAGCTGAACAGTGGAAAACCACAATTGATTTACTGTGTTTGAACCAAGAGGAAGGGGCTTGCTGAGGCGGGAAAGATGATCAGATTCATATGTGGTAAATCAATTGTGGTTTTCCACTGTTCAGCTCGCCTGTTGCAAAACTTTTGCAATCTGCTGTAGTGATAATTTTCTCAAATGTTAGGCACTGGATTAGCCTAAGTACATTCATGTTATTGGTTGGTTGTCGAAAGGCATCCATCACATACATGAGCGTGGCAGCGTGGGCAAGTGCAACGTATCAGTATCACGTGAATGGGACGGACACGGTCGGTCGGTCGGTCGGTCGGTCGATGCACGTGTTCCCTTAGACCACGCTAGTGTGGGGCTCGCTCAGGCTCGCCCCAATTACTTTCATGTGTACTTAGCTGTCTGTATTAAAAAAGATAATGAACAAGCAAGTATGATTCTTTCTTCCCATTTGAATGAATTGGGTAGTGATAATTTTCTCAAATGTTAGGCACTGGATTAGCCTAAGTACATTCATGTTATTGGTTGGTTGTCCAAAGGCATCTCCTAGTGTGGCAGTGTATGCCAACAGATAGCTTCCTGCAGGATTAGCCTCTAGATAAGTATTCCCTAATTTGTTTTCTCTGTGGTTTGGGATGTGTGGAGACCTACTTCTGAGTACAAAGTATTATATCATATTGAAGGTCAAATGCTGAATGTGGAGGTCAGTACTGGGTTAGTGTTATTGTGTTGAACGAGTGACGTAATGCTGTGGACAGTGACTGTTTGAAAGAGCCAGACAGGAGCAGTAGGTCAGAGGATGCTCACTACATTTTCACTAATTTTCTATGCTCACTGGAATTGTAGCTTCATTCCCAGGCTTTCTCCTGTTTTAGATTGCTTGCAGTATATATATATATCACTGCAAAACGAAGCTGTTATTTAGTATTTGGTTACTATCCTTACTATGCAAATTTTATGAATGCAGTGCTGGAAAACAATTCATGCAGTAGAAGCTGATACATGACTAAACTTTACTAACCTCCCACAGAATGTCTTACAAGCACCACATTCTTTGAATTAGTGTAAGAAGGACAGTCATGCAATTGTAGTAACCAAATAATTTGTTAAAACACTCATTTTTTGCAGTGTATATATAGTGCTTTCTTTTGCATACAGTGAAAAAATGGAGGTGGGGATGGCAGTGCAATCATGCAACATCCCACCTACTACCATTGCTGGATTTAAAAGGTATTTGTGGTTAACTGTGTGGTAAAATACAGATATTCCTTCTTGCTTGTGGGAACCACAAATGGTGTCATCTCAAGCAGTGAATACCCTTCAGGTAAGAACAGATGGACAGGGATTCTGGTATGTTAGCTTAACAAAACCCCTGCATTTTGGTTGTGATGCTTAGAGCTTATACTGTACTCGCATATTGTTAAGCACATTTTGCTGATAAAGCTATTTCCTATTAGCTAAGCACTAGTTTGCATGCGGTCAGTGTGTAATTCTAAATGTAATAAACCCCACACCTGTTAGGCGCACTTTGCTGTTAGACACTCATTTCCTTTTTGTGGAGATATAAGTGTATGTGCTTAACAATGCGTGGGTACGATATTAACACAAAATTATGCAGCTTTGTTTCACTTTGGTCATCTGTTGTGGCTATGGCATACTTGGTTGTTGTTTGGGCTGTATTGGTTAATGGTGCAGTGATGAGAATGTTGGTTAGAATGACGTTATTTAAAACTAGTGGTTATTTGTTCCTTTCAGAGAGCTACCAAGGAAGACAAAGGTAGTGAACAAGAACAAAGTCCACATCATGAACAATCGGAACTTCATTAACCTTCTCCATATGTCCTAAAATCGTCTCCCCATCACAAAACTCCTGAAAAGTAGCTTCTCTCACAAGTACAGGGAACGATCACAGTCAGCTGGTTGCACATAACACATTTTATCCCATTCCATGGCAGTAGACTGGTCCACAGTCACTGCCAGTACCCATATTCCAACTGTCTTCTCATCCATGATTCTACTCTAGTGAGCATGACATGATAATAATTATATATCATGAGTTTGTGGTTCAGTGGAACCCCTCAAAATTGTCCTGATTAGGCTATAAGGTTCCACTGTAAACTGTTTGCAGGAGAGCTTGAGGCCCATGCTGGAATTTTGTAGCGGCAGGTGCATGTCCTAGGCACCTTCACTACAGTGAAGTACATGAACATTTGGTGGCTTGTCTCCATGCCAGGCTCTCCCATGTAAATAGTCAAGATAACCACAAATCGCTTTAAGGTGGCACGGTCGTCCCTCGGCGGAGGTTAACGAAAACATAAACTTGGGTTACAGTCAGGACCAGGGTTTCTCCTAGTTTCAGGGTTAGGGTTTGCTTTAGGGCAATCTTGCTTTGCCTAATTTTAAAAAGGGTTTTAGTAGCTCATTAATATATTCATGAACCCAAAATTGCCACTCGATGGACGCATCTACACGCTCACTGTAGGTAGCGTCCCAACCACCAATGTATCTCAAATCAATCTATGCCAGCTTTTGTTCAAAGCTACTCTCAAAGTCAGGCTAGACTCATGTTTGTCACTACTCTTGGAATGGACAACTTTGACTGCACCAAAATGAATGCACATTTCGAAAAATTCACAGCTTGTCTACGGGAGGGGCTCATTCACGAGTGGAAGCAAGCATTACTAGCCCCACCTCTCCCCCTTATGTCGCTAAACAACTCACGGCTCTGTTCCACACACAGCCACCGTTCAGCTCCCTTGTCTGTCAGACTGTAGCACAAACGATAAATTGCGTATTCTAGTTAAAGCCCAGCCCAGCACTCGAAGCACCTGGCCACGGTCACCAACTAGACTAGGCATACGGCCGCGAGACCTGGGCCTACTCAACAAATACAGTCTTGGCCACTGTGGCCTTTCTGCTGCTTCTAGACACAAGCTTGCTTTCACAAGCAGGCATCACGCACTACTCACAGCTACTGACACTACAGCACTCTACTAAACTCCTTCTCTTTTTTTTTTTTTTTTTTTTTTTTTTTTATAAGTCGATCTAAGCTTATCTTCAAAGTTCCGAGCACCACATGAAGGGTGCCGCCAGGCCACATCTTAACTAACTTAATTATAAACTGATTATTGGATGGCAATGCCGACAGGAAATGGGGAAAATCCCCAATTTTACAGACCGTGAACGGTTTGAGACTCCCAAAACGGACTGTGCGCTAAAATTTTAGCAAGACAAAGAAGACTATCAACTTGGATTCCAGGTTTGTTGACCTTGAAAATACAGGGTACCGTGCCACCTTAACAGGTGGCTCATAACTGCCACTTTTCATGATAAGTATCAAGGATAAAGTGGGTAGGGCTGCTCAACCAATAGATAGGAGTGCTTCCCAGCACCACTTTTTGGGTTTCGACGTCTAGTCTATCACGTGTAGACTAGACTTTCGTATGTGATGTAAGTTAGCATAACTACGTAGCCTCGTTCCCAGGCCCCGCCCAGCTTTCCGTCGCTTATTAGTACGGTACTGCAAGCGACGGAAAGCTGGGCGGGGCCTGGGAACGAGGCTAATAACTACGTGCATAGTTCCGGTGAACGCCCACGACATCCATATGAGTGAATGCGTTCAGCGCGCGATACTTATTTGCTCAGTGCGGAGATTCACGTTGTTGTCGGTTGAAATACAGCATGGTCGCAATCTGTATCCTCTCCCTGCTGTTGGTGGCTGTCTCTCAATTACCAACCGAGGTCACTGCACAGTCAGTAACAGTGGCGTACATCGGCCGATCGCAAAATAGGATTACTCTTCAATGCCGCGAGAACACTTTAGGCGAAAGCGGCCAGTTTTGGGTTCTGAGACCAGGCCTCCCGGACAGAGAGCAACTGAACCGAGTCACTACCACTTTCCGGAGCCTTCAAAATGGGCGGATTGTTTTTGAGATAAGTCAGGACTTGGAAGGAGCGTATAGTTGTAGCCGGAACAACCGGTTCAGCGATACACTGCAGCTTGTAGGTGAGTTACCGATGCATAAACTGGTGAATAAATCATATTGATTGGAAGACAGAAATGTACAACACTTTGTTTGCTCTACCTTCAATGCAGCTTTTCCTGCACCCAATACCTCCATTCCATTATCTTATGTCTTTCTGGAAGGGCAGGCAGCCACCATCCATTGTCGAATAATGCCTGGAAGACTGAGAGAGTCCTACAGTGTTACGTGGTGGAATGGTTCAGTCCCCCTTGCTGCCTCGTCCTCTCCTGCACAGTTATCAGGTTACCTGCTTCACGACAATTTTTCCCTCACCATTAACGACATACAACTGAGCGACTCCAGTACAAATTATCAGTGTACAGTGACCATTGATGATCCCCAAGTACCTGGTACCAATGATGAAGTGTATGGCTCGGACAGGCTTGGCATTATTACTGTGACGGTTTATGGTAAGTTGAATCATTAACATGGACGTACTACAGTGGTTAGTGGACACTCCTCAATAGTGGACATCTACCATATAACGGACACCTTCCAAAAACCCCGACTCTCCTTCCATTCACTTCAATAGTTAAGCAACCCCTAAATAGTGGACACCTCGCTATTCTGCACTCCCAATTGTACGCAAACACTACTTATCAACCCTGATTTAGAATATGGATTGACATTATCGTCCACCATTGCTGCTGGAGTTAGCACTACTTAACCTTCCCTGCCAAGGAAAGCACTGAAAATGTGGCCAAGTTGTGCTTAACAGTCTGATTACATAGTACCACGCTTACCAGAAACTAAGTGTACCGTAAGCCCCTGAATTAGGGACAGTTTAAGGGACAAAACTGTAATGTTGTCCACTGTAGAGGTGTTCTTGAGTATCAGCACTTTTCTTTGTTTGCTGAGTAGAAGAAAGCAGTAGTGGTATTAGAAATTAATTTTTATCATATTTTCTCACCAGATAATTATATTATTGTGTGTGTACTCACCTCTTCTATAAACAACGAAACAATCCCTAAGATATGAATACACTCCAACACCTCTAGCATCACTGTATACCAGTACCACACTTACATGTGTACTGGAAATGTACAAAGTTCCTTGAGTTAGAGGGACAAAATTGTTGACTCCCAATGTTGTCCACTATAGAGGTGTTCCACTGTATTCCATTATTGAGTGTCAGCACTTTTCAATTTGTGTGCTGAGTAGAAGAAAGCAGTAGTTACTATGTAATAGTTAAATCCCTCCCTGGGGGGTGGTCGTTTTACACATTGGTGTCGGGCGTAGCCCGACACCAATATGCAAGACCACACCCCAGGGAGGGATTTAACTATTATATAACCTGTTACCTAGGCAACATCACTGTACAAGAGAGATGTGAGCAACATTCTTATATGTTGCCTAGGTAATGGGTTATATTATTATGTTAAATCATGCAAGATAATTCTGTTATTGAGTCTATTATCACCTCTTTAGTCAACTACAAAACAGTCCCCAACACCACATGTGGCACTGTGTTTTTAAGATGTATATAACCCATTACCTAGGCAACATCTAAGAATGTTGCCCATATCTCTCTTGTACAGTGATGTTGCCTAGGTAACAGGTTATATAATAGTTATATCCCTCCCTGGGGTGTGGTCTTACACATTGGTGTCGGGCTACACCCGACACCAATGTGTAAAACGACCACCCCCCAGGGAGGGATATAACTATTACGAATATACTGAAACACCAATACTAGTTATGCATTTACCAAGATATGAATACACTCAAGAATCACCTTTTCCATACAGCTCGTCCTAGTATTGAAATTCCTCCGGCACGGAGAGTGATTGCAGTGAACGATGGTGTTACACAAAACACAACATTCTTCTGTCAAGCAGTTGGAGACCCTCGGCCATTGATCTCATGGATGCATAATGGGCAGAACATTAACCGACGGTCTGATGAGCGATTTCAGGATAACGTCATTGAAACCAGTGGGGACACCATTCGAAGTAGGCTGAATGTCACTCAGCTCAGGGGGACAGACAGTGGAAGCATTGACTGTGTTGCCCACAGCACTGTGAATAATCCTCAAGCTCAAGGGCGACCGTTAACTCCTACTACTATGAGCAGTACTACACTTTCCGTTCTTAGTAAGTAAGGTATAGCACAGAGGAGGTTGGAAGCTAGTAATTAGTGATACGTGTGGGATAGCAATTATTACTATGTGATGGCGTAATCATATGGGCTGCCATTGTAGCCCATAGTGAAATGTGAAATTGATTTACACAATGGTGCCCTCACATGTTCGGAATGAAACTTGCTCAGTGGATACTGCCAGGTGAGCTCTAGATCAACCACTATGGCATTTTATGGTGCACAGAGTAGCCTGAGGAGATTCCCAAGGAACCGCTCGAATGCTTCACTTATACTGAAGGATTATAGTGGGAAACCTAGAGCTCACCTGGCAGTATCCATTGAGCGGGGTTTCGTACCGAACAACCGAGGGCAGCATTGTGTAAATCGATTTCACATTTCATTAGGCCTCTATGGCAGCATGTATGATTACGCCATCATGTAGCAGTAATTGCTATCGCACGTGCATCACTAATTACTAGCTTCCAACCTCCTCAGGTGTATTAAGGCATGGGAGTTCTATCCAAGATCTTACAAAACAATCAATTGCTCATAGATGCCAAGGGCATACTGTTTTGTGTATGAAACTTGGTGACAATGTTTTATGCACCATACTTAATATCCTTAATGACTGAAAGCCATGCCCACACTAATTAGTATTGCATAAACAACAACATGTCTTGGTGGCAAAAGGCCAATAGCTGATTCAATTCTTGCCATCATGTTTTAAAAAGGAGATGCATCTAAGGACCGAGTATAAGTCACCCGGCTCACGAGAAGTTGTTTTCCAACGCTTTCAGCTTGCGGACTCGTTCTCAGACTGCAAATTAGCACCAGAATGGGAATTGGATGTCGTACTGTGAGCGCAATTGGCCAGTTTTCCCGCGGACTGGAATCTAGGCAACTCCGCACTTCCAGTTAACTATGTATTGGGCGTGGTTTAATGCACGCATTGCGCTGCATGGACATTCCTTAATAGACCCGAGTCCTCTACCAGGGATATTAGCCATACTACTACTAGTTAACTCTGGTAAATTTTTAGATTAACTTAGCTCACAATCAAACATGATAAACATCCTGTACATGGACACAGCTCTTCTGGTTGCTAGTCAGGTGACACCTTCAACTGCAACATTAGACGCATTATTTGGATTTATGTGCACAAGTTGTAGGGTCTTTGTTGTTATTTGTTTCCCTTTTAAAGATCTGCTGGTAATACATTGTCAGTGCCAAACAAATCATTGTTGAAATAGTAAACCAGTGTTACATTATGCACACTTTTCAAGATTCACAAAGCAAACACTTTGTTATCCTCTCATTGGACTAATAACATCGAAAGCATTTTTTTTTAATTACGGCATTGATGTATTTAAAACAACATTTGTTCATGTACAGATCTCACCACTTTGATTAGCTATAAACATTGGACTTTCATGCTAGATAGGATTTACATATTCTCTACAGGTATATTGTGTTGATAAAGACTAATTCTTGCACACTTGTCACATCCAATGGCAAAACTAATCAACTGCCAATAGGTAACTTGATACACACAGGAAATTACTGTATTAGGTTGAATTTGTGGCTTCTGGTTAGGTTATTGTGCTAGAGGTTAGTAAATAGTCCTTAGTAAGGTTGCAAGGTGGTCACTGGTCATGTTCTTAAAATATTTAACCTGATAGGCTCTGGACTGGACTACTGGACCGGACTACTGGACTGGACTACTGACTGGACTGACCTTTTTGCCACTAAAAACTCAGTCCAGTAGACCAGTTTTCCCGCTGCGTTGCAAAAACCAAAGTTCATTAGAAACCTTCATGCTCAAGCACCTGTCTTAACATGTTGAGACATGCCTGTATGTCGATTTTGTTAAAGTTCAAAAAAATGCTTGTGGGATTTCTAGGTATATTGAAGAATTTATTTCTTACTATGGTATTAATTTGGAGAATTTTGTTAATAACTTCAAAGTACAAAGCATGTGACTGGACATGTAGGAGTTAATTCAAAGGAGGCAGACATGCTGTCGGTGTAGCAACAATTAGTGTGCTGTGATGACAGGCTACAGAAATGGCTCTATGAACCAAGTCATGACGGGTACATAGGGTTTCTGACTAAGCTAAAGTCACCTGGCTAGTCAAAAATTGGTTATTATGACTCACCTCATAGACTATGCTTGTAAGTTGCCAGTTCAATGGTAGATGAGTCACAAAAGGACGTCTTGAGTTTTGTCGAAAAACCTTGTGCACCCTATCATGATCTATAGGCTGTTCTTGTATCCAAGTTTCTGCTATCACATGAGCGCATCCTCTGGAAAACAAGGCAGTCCATCTCGATCTCAGCCTAAAACTGTTTGCAAACCATTCTAATTTGTTAGAATGCTACAGAAAATAATTTTTGATACTTAATGCAAAACAGTCACAAAAACAATTATCTTTGGTCGTTCCATAAATTAGAGCAACTACGGTTCACTATGTGATCTTGCATCCCCAACACTTAGTCTGACAGGAAGACTCATGATAAGGCATTCATTCTAGTGCACTTTACTATTACAAGTCTACCAGACCTGAGGCAGAGATTTCTTTCTACCTTGTTGATTTACAACTTGCTCATGTGTTGCCATCTGATCAACTTCCACATTGGTCTACTGTACAAACAGTAGCTACAATGAGTCCACATGTTGCCATCTGATCAACTTCCACATTGGTCTACTGTACAAACAGTAGCTACAATGAGTCCACATGTTGCCATCTGATCAACTTCCACATTGGTCTACTGTACAAACAGTAGCTACAATGAGTCCACATGTTGCCATCTGGTGTGTCTTTCTTTTCTCCCTTTGAAAGCTGTTTGAGAGTACTTTGTAAAGTTTCTGTTTGTACTATCATTGCACATGGCAAAAAAAAAAAACGTGTATACACAACTATTGTATCTGCATATTGTTTTTGGGAGTGCAGATCTTGTGAATGCAGTACTATTGGCTTGCATTCACACTCGCTTTTATCTTGGATGGAAGGTCTGGTTTGTCTCTTGAAGTCTTTCTGCATTTTCAGCTGCTATACAAAGGGCAATAGTGAGCCATGAAGGACTCAGTGTGGCAATTGAACCGCTAACTCCCTATATACTTCCAGTCAAGTGGCAACATAGGAATGTTAATTGCCATTGTTTGAAAATAGATACTAGTTCTGTGTGCATCTTGGGGTGTAGTTTAGACTAGCAAGAATATGTAGAATACGTAGTGCCATATCCACATTTGTAGGTATAATAGTAAAAATTTAAGATCCATTCAATAAGATATACACACATGCTTAGTTATAGAATATTCTGTGGAGTGGTCACTGTGTGTGGATTTCCTGAGCTCAACCTAATGTCTTTTGTATTTGTCTATAGCTGGTGACTTTGATGTACGTGTGGTGATCACTGTGGATGGTGATGTTCAGTTTTTTGTGACTCCACTTGAAGGCTACCTCATTCCTGAGCTGACGAGGCTTAGAATTAAGTTCACTAGTGGAGAAGACGAGATAAATGGGATCACCAGCAATACAACATCTACTGCAGCTTTTGTTAATACTGAAAGGATACTTTACCAGATACCAAGTTCAGAGGTGCCATTTCAACGCTTCAGGGTTCAAGTTGCTCAACTGGTGGACGGATTAACTGGGCCTTTTGTACCACGACTGGAATCTGCACGAGTTCTTGGTGAGCATTACTATGATTGTGCAATATTTGTATTTGTATGTATAAGTCACATGAATAATGATCAGAGTAATGGCTTAATTGTATACATTCATCATACGTCCAACTCATGTGAATGTACAGGAGTCAATGAGAAGCCTTGCAGCTGCATGCAGTCTATAAAAAAGCTGTATTTTTTTTACTACAAGTCACACGAAAATCCATATTAGGTACTGCAAGTCATGTGCACTGCATCTGAACATGCAATGAAATCAGAGGTACACCATAGTACCAAGCTATACCGGATAAAAATAACACTGCTATTGGCATTGTTACTCGTTCTGCGCACTTGTAACAATACAGACGGCAACAGACTCCTGATCTTCCAGTAAATCTTTGTATTATGTTGATATTTATACAACTAAATAGTATAGCCTATTAACTCTTTGCACGCGAAGTGCAGATATATATGCATACGTGATTAATTTAGCCTACGCGAAGTGCACATAAATCTGCACGGGATCTTAGGAAAAGCAGAACCGCGCAATAGTAAAGCCAAACAAGAAGTTAGGGTAAATCCCTGTCTATTGAGTAGTAATAAGTCTAGGCCACACCTTTCCACTTACATTGATCTCATAAAAGGCAGGAAGGGGCGGTGCTAGTTCGCGAGTGATCGTGAATTTGACCAAGGGCTGCTAAACACGAAGCTTTCTCTTCAACACGGGGAGCAAACAGCCTCCAGTTTTCACTCCAGGTTGGAGTACTACCTTTAGATAACTTGGAAATCAGGTGAATCTGTCAAGGCTGTAGGCAACAAGTGAGAAAATCGGCGCCGTTTCGAATCACTGGTAAGCTACGATGTAAAGCCGCAGATAATGGCTTCAAACAAGTACAAATTGCTTACCTAGCAGTGATCAGCTATTTAGATAAACTAGTCCAGCCTAGTTACACGCTGTCTACGCAAATCAGCCCACTGGCACTGCCCAGGGCTTGCTAGGCAACGCTTGCCACTTTGACCTCAGACTGATAACATTAATTTCCGCGTTAATAAACGGTAATGTACAAATCATTTCCGCGTGCAAAGAGTTAAGGTTCAAATTCCAGCCAGATCCCAACATTTTATTTCTGTCATCTCTTTAATTGGGGCGAGCCTGAGCGAGCCCCACACTAGCGGGACTGCATTGTGCAGATGTGTGTGTATACGTACGTACATACGTTCGTGCGCTTGCGGCCATATACCGTAAATTTTAAATGCGCATTTAAATATTTCCCGAAAATTGAACGTCCTCGTGCACTTAGTAGGTTAGCCTCAATAGGTGAATGGCAATGCTGGGCTGCTGCCAGAGTGTAGCGTTGGCAACTGTAGCGGAGACGGCTCAAGTTTAAGCACACACGGCACATTACTTCTTCTTTGTCACAGCAGCTACTGACCGACCATCAACGGCTCTGGCGCAGACCGTACATAATTAGACACGCCGGTATGCGGTATGAGATCACTTCAGGTAAGGGTCGTGCATATACGACACTCATAAACACTAGCGATTCAGCTCATCCGCATTTCAGCGTGAAGCTTAGTCTATTCATGTGCATGTTAGCTGCTTGCTCAGGCTCGCCCCCACAATGTGTTATTGCCTATTACTACAAAGTATAAAAGCGAGACTTATCAACTTCCCAATAGCAAGAAATTCAGTTAAGACCTGTATCTCTCTTCATTCCTTCAATGCAGACAAAAGAGTTCCTACTGACCCCTGCAGTTTTACAGTACCAGTGATAGCTGGTAGCATTTCAGGGGTCATTGTGGTTGCTGCAATCGTTGTGATCATAGTGTGTCTCCAATACCTGAAGTTCAAGAAGAGAGCTTGTCAGCGAGATAAAGAGATGGAATTGAAAAACAAGATGGAAGATAATGTTGATGCCGATCGCAGGGAATGCAGAGAACAAGAAAGGGTCAAGGAACAACGTCGTGAAATGAATCGTCAGTGGAGTAGACAGCAAATGGAGAAACTGCTGGAGGATATTAGAAATATGCGGGAGAGTGCAAAAGATAACCCAGAAGTGTTTCAACAGTACATGGAACTGGTGAAAGAAATATCTGATAAATTGATCAGTTCCTGTACCACGGATGGTGATGTTGCCACTGATAGTGAAGAAGAGAGAAATAAAGAGATGGAGAGGGAACAAAAAGAACAACTTTTGAACTTATTACGACACATCCTTAGAGGAGGATGGAGAAACAAGTCCCTGAAAGCGGAAATGCTCAGCACCATCATGGATGAAGTGGGAAGTGATGTTAATGTCTATGTTAATCAGAAATGACAATGTCATGTCTGTGAACATTTTAAGGTGTCTCTTATAACTTTGCAGAAAAGCCCTCCTAGTTAAATACATTATGTGTGTAGGATAGGTTTATGCTTGGGATTTAGACCTCTAGTTTTTTCGATATTTGTTTTGTACCACAATAGTACACATGATTACCTACTACCACCACCATTTTATTACGATGACAGACTATACAATCATAACTAGTGGGAATTTTACAGGCCGGTGCAGTGATTATCATGGTTTCATACCAAAGAAGGATTTGTTTGGGCATGTGTACCTTCATGTGGGAACACCCAGCAAGGTTCTTGTTTGTGATACTCACTGTGTGTAGTACAGCAAAGGGTAGAACCCAGCAGTTTTGGCTAGCCTTGTTCTCATGCCTCTTGCTTTATATAACAGCAGCTTGGAAAGTAGGTTAAATTGCCACAAATAATGGCATGTGAAAATTCTTGATGTTTGCATGACTGTAATATACATTTGGATTTTTACAGTAATTAATAATACTGAGACCTTCAACCCAGATTCTGCCACTTGTAGTATTTATAACTTGCAATTAGTATTTATGTACACCTATCAGGCCTGTGCTTTAATAGCATACTATTACGACACAGCACAATCACTGCAAAATGCAGTTCTTATGTATGAATGTACTAATATACATTGATGGTGTATCACTGAAAGTGCATGAAGTACATTAAGTATACTCAATGATGCTCTACAGTGCGACTTCTGTACCTCCCAACATGTATAAATTCCTCCAATGTGATATCCACTCAATACTTGACTGCACATGCACTACTTATATTTTTACGGGGAGGGTCTAGGCTTTAGTACAAGTGTTAGTCTCAGAACTGAACCCTGTGTGAGGGTCTGGTACCAAGACTATACAAATGTTTAATTGTTGAAAGAATGAGGTTGGTATGTAAATCAATATTAACCCCATAGTAGCAAGATAAACTGTCATTTGATTTTTTATTACAGCATTATAATATAGATGGCAACAAACTCATGCGTTACCCACAATTTCACTGTGCAAAAAAATAAGCAACCCTGCACTTTGCCTAGGTAACAATACATTCTACTCATCTACAAAAAAAATAAGAGAGTTAGAGTTTTATACATGACTTAAAGTGCTTTCTGTGCTTCTGGATCTCTCCCTCTCTAAACTGTTTCTTGCACTTGGGACATACCAAATTTGGATCAAAGGGAATATCTGTATCATTAACACTATCACTATCAGATCTATCTCTGGTTGGTTGCACTAAAGCTATCAACTCTTCGCAGGAGCTTGCATGTCTCTTGTAGTTCTCGGACCTGATTTTCTTCTTACAGCCTGGACAGGTCACAGCATCGTCAACTCCGTCTGTAGTCAGGCTGTTTCTGCCTGTGGGTGAGAGACTGGAGCAGTTAGGTCCACCATCAGTAAAGCTTGCTTCATTGACTGGGTCGTCTCGTGACAGTTTTGGCTTCACATTCTCATAGTGGGGCTTAGTTTGTGGCGGAAGGCTCTGTGCTACCTGTGTAAAGAACAATAGGAATACAAGTAACCGAGCTAGCCTTGCTTGAGCTACACCCATATTTATGAACTACATGGCTCCAGTTTCATACAGTAAAGCATGCCTACTAGCCTCAAATCTTAGTGTTCTGTCAACATAGGTGGTGGAACCGGAGGGGCACTGGAGGCATGTGTCCCCACTAAATTTTACAGCAGCAGGTGCCATGAAACAATATTCAGGTGCTTGTGATTGTGCAATCATTGAAGAGGCAATGTGGCCTGTAAGTCCACACTGGGTAAGTAAGCGAACTCAAGACAAGCGTGAGTGTTGTTGTCTGATATAGACAGTGACAATATTGAAAAGGTGAACAAGGACGAAAGAAACGGAAGCCCTGGGAACAAGAATGATATACCCGGACACAATCGACCCCCCAAGCGCAGTATGAATACATTCTCATCAGAACAGTAAATTTTGGTCCAAAATGGCCTCAGAAGTGATCTCAGAGCACCTAATCCTGAAAAGGTTTCTGGGGGAGCATGCCCCCAGACTCCCTCTAGCTGCTGTGTGCTTGTAGTCATGTGCCCCCCCCCCTCCACCAATCTGAAGTGTCTTCCGCTGCCTATGTCTGTTGTTTTCTAAAGCTGTGAGATGAAAAAGCCTGTCACATGTGGCCTTGCACAGGAATATAACAAACAAACAAAACAAAACCCCCAAAATACCCAGAAAACTTCGAGTGAAATGCATTCAGAGTCACATGTGACCCAGTAAAATAAGCTACTTAAATGGCCCCAACCATTAGAAGGGTTCTGCAAGTATATGTACAACAAGTGTTACAGTATGTGCTGACGTACAAAGGGTTGGTCTTGCTGCCTCCTCAGAGCAACAATCAAACCCTCTCTCTCCTTACGAAGGGCTTCCAGTGCACGTTCATTCTGTGAGTAGTGATGGAGAAAGTGTTGTAAGTTGTAAAAATTGCACCATTATGGTGACTTACTAACTGGCGTGGTGTCTCATAGCCAACTGCTACATGACGAGTAAACTGTGTGTGGCCACAATCTATGGTCATTCTCTCAACCTTTTCATCGCTATGCCTGCCTGCCTCCCTCCCTCCCTCCCTTCCTCAATTTCCATGACAAATTGTACTTGTTTTTGTACTGTAAGTGAGAGACGCTCAGTCATACAAGGCTATGTGTCTCATATAGACATTCCTTCCCCACAAATTGCTTCGAGGTATGCTGTGAGTACTATGTGCAAGAATGACTGACTAATGAGCTTCCAGTGCCCCACACATTACAATACAAAGAGAAGAATAACTAGTTGTGATTGTAAGAATGCACACATAGACTAACAACTCTTGCATACCTCTTTGTAAAGCCTTGCTTTACGTTGGAAAGCGTCCAGTTTTGACAGATTCTCTCCTAGTTCACTTCTATACTGATCCACTTCTGCCTCTAGCTGCATTATGGCCCGAGACTTTGTTCCAATCTCCTCCTGCAGTCTGGTATGAAATCATGTGAGTTATTAGATGAGGGCTATCTGAGATGCAATGGAGCAAAGATCAGCTACTGTCCTAGTGGCAAGTACTTTAACATTTGTGGCATGTTTGTAAGGAACCCTGAGCAAAGAAGTGACTCCCTCAGTGCAGTACAGCTACAGGTCGAGTCTGAGGTGAGTTTACACTGTATCCCAGTACAGTGTACCTCTGTTGTACATGGTAATTTGATCCATCCACAAAAATGTAATTATGATGCAATGGGACTACCATAGCTAGTCATAACTTGGGACTTAATTGTCATGACACGCTGATATGGCTAAACTACTGTGGGGTTTGTCCCACAAAAGCAATTTTTATTTCATGTGGTGACTGGTGATGTAACTAGCATTTCTACTATATGCTCAGGTAGTAATATTAGTCTAGTTGACATTGGTAAGTAGTGAAATAGTCGTTAGGGGTGTTTACGTTTATTATAGGAGTGTGGCTCATTGGTAAAATTCATCTGTTTACACTAGTTCGACTACCAAAGTTTCAACCCCACACCCTAACAATGCAAACCTGGACATGTATGGAGTTATCCTGACAAAAACTAATACCACTGTATACAGCACAAGTAACAAATAACTGTTGTGTAGAAATTGAAGATTTACATATTTTGATCACATCACTGTGTTCAAAACATTGTATCGCTGGACTTCTGTTAAGAGTAGGGCTCACACGTACTTCACAGATGCATGAATACGTAATGCATTTACAAAGCACATATGAGCTCCGCCCTTAATTAACAGAAGTTGAGCAATACGAATGTTGAAATACACAGGATTGCCACATACATACACAATACGCTGGGGTATACCTGATGGATGTTGCATCTAACTGCTTCAGGCTAGATTCCAGTCTTTCTTTCTCCTCCTGAGAAATCTGCTTAGTTAGTTGCAGCTCAGAATATGATCTGTTGATAGCCAAATATTTCTCAGTAAATCTCTGTAAACCTCTCTAGTAAATCTCTAGCTGGTGAATCAAAGGGACCGATACCCATGATCATGCGATGACTGGAACCGGAAAGGGTACTCCCCTGAAGACCAGTGTTTTTTTGAGCATATCTCCCAAAAAACAATAACTCACTTTGCCATAAATGTCCCACCCATTTATGCCATGAATGCCCCACCCATTTAAGCCATAAATGCCCCACCCGTTCAAGCCATGAATGCCCCACCCATTTAAACCATGAATGCCCCACCTGTTCAAGCCATGAATGCCACATCCCCATATCCCATTATGTTCTAACTTCGCACTTTATGTATGTGTGGAAATTTTCACATAATGAACATTGATGTGCCAGCCGGTGTTGGTGCTCCCCCACTCAACGCACAACTCTAGCACATTGTTATAAATTGTAGTCAATAGAGTAAACATTACACAAGCTGTCTATGGATCAAACTGCATGCGAAATTTTGAAAGGCAGGGATGACCTAGCTTCATTGGTAATTCAGAGTGTACAAAAGTAGCTCCCACTATGTAACACCATTATTCTTCAGAGGAAAATCCGATACTTATCAATATACATGGTCTTGTATATTTTACCTCCAAGTGTGCACGTTTGATCATACAGGTGTACACAAGTAAAATTACATAAGTGCAGTCGGTCTATACATACTGACGAAAGTACTCCCTAAGACCTAGCTTCATTTGTGGACATCATAGAGACAACTGCTGTGTGTCTGGAGGTTCTGTACTTTGGTGGCTTCTGGTAAATTTCTGGCAGGTGTGGCAATATGTATTCGTACTGTTGAGCGCTACAAAGCTGCATTCCAAAGCTCTCCCTTGCTGGTTGTGAGAAGGCTAAGCAGAGGCTAGTACTATGTGTACCAGTGCTATGATAATGTCCAGTTGTTGAATCAAGCAGCGGTGGCGAAAAATCTTGTGTGGAAGGTATACAAGCATACATTGTGTTATCAAGTGAATTTTGTACACTCCATGCACAAATGGAACCAAAAAATGTGTCCACTTTACAGAATAGCAGGGTATCTGGGGGTTATAATGTATAGCTGCTAATGGGAATGCAATCCATACCAGAACAAAACATCAGTTAAAATGAGGTTTCCGTATTTCAGAGGTTTAGAATAGTGGGGTTCCACTGTATACCAGTGTGTAGTGGCCTTGTATACTTAATTTACCTCCAAGAGTTCATGTTTGAGCGATACTATACAGCTAAAATTACATAAGTACCATATGGATACCGACTCGTATGTAAGTGCCGTGGTTCTATACGTGCTGAGCATGCTCGCTGACATACCTGTCCAGCTCTTCTTGAAGCTGTCGTCGGTGCATCTCATATTTTGCTTTCTCTTCATCAATCTGGCCAGCTAGGCGCTCTCGATCCTCACGCTCAGCATGAAAATCTTTCTGATAAACTTGAGCCTACATGATTACAAAAAGAGAGATTTCGCCATGAAACTGGTATGAATACTTATTGCACACCATTGTTCCAATAACATGAAAATGACATAACAGGTGACATTTCACTTATAGGAAGTCCCCCTCATGTTGTTATACGCCAGAAAATTTGACAGGGAATTAAATTTGGCGGTTTGGCGGTTGGGGTTGAAACCACCAACTTAAAATCCGCCAACATTATTTTCGCCCGCAACGCGTAATGACGTAATGCATGCAGTAGCGCTCTTGGCCCTGCCCGGCGTCCCTCTACACGAACTGTACATGTAGCTAGCTCGGCACTAGCACGCTGCCAGTTGTATTTCTTTTAAAATTTCCCGACTCACAGCTTTGTTCAAGTACCTCAAGCGAGAGGACGGCGATAAATGCACGGGCCATGTTTATGATGATGTAATATGTTGCGAGGCGCCACCGCCAAATTTAAATTCTGCCAATATTTTTTTACCCTTGGTTTGGGTTACAATCTTGGGAATTAAGTAACCTAGCAATGAACTACAATGCAAGCAAAAGTGCTTGATGTCCTCAATTTTATTGAAAGACATTATCATGCACTCTTGGGCTAGTTATGATAACCCTGAGAACCTATATAGTTTTCTCCCTTGAAAGTTTCCCCGTATATTGAATTTTAGACACTACAGAACCCATTCTTATACTTTCAGTAGTATTTACTGTTGCTAAGCAACTAATTGGAAGGCTGCCACAAAAGGAAGTACTCACAGTTTCATAGTGAAAGCATTAACCAAACTCAAATGCCTTTCCTCCTTAAAAGAGCACTCCATCCTGTTTAGGGGCAATTAGTAAAGTCCCTATCCTAACATAGGTGTGAAATTTATATAGCTACAAAAGTAGCCCATGGCAACATGGCCACTACTACATGTAGGCATGGATACTCTGGTTCCACACTGTTCATTAAGCTGGCACAAAAGAACCACCTTTGAGCGACAGTATCCCAGAATGGATACTATGGTTCCACACTGTTCATTAAGCTGGCACAAAAGAACCACCTTTGAGGGACAGTATCCCAGAATGGATACTCTGGCAGTGTTGTTTAAGTTAATCATAACCGGAACTCAAACCCCTTTTAGTATTGAAACCAAATTAGTTAACTAAACTATAACCAACTACTAGGAAAGCACATCTTGACTGACTATAACTATAACCAGCAACAGAAATTTTAGTATTAGTTCAGTTTTAGTTTTAGTGATGAAGGTCAAAGTTTAGTGTGATTCTTGGCTGCTAGATGAAATCTGAAGAGATAGCAGATGCTGTCCCCATTCCTTCTTCTCACTGGTGACAACCCCTCCAGTAGTCACCTTTGTATTGTGCTGTGTTTAACTTGTGTACTATAACTATAATCATAACTAAAACTAAAATTACTAAAACCAAAACTATCTGGTGTCCTTATTCCAGAACTATAAACAAACTAAACATTTTTCAGACTAAAAAAACTAACTATACCCATAAACTAAAAGCATAAACCCTTTACTAAAACAACACTGATACTCTGGTTCCACATTGTTCATTAAGCAGGCACAAAAGAACCACCTTTGAGCGACAGTATCCCAGACTGTTATTGTATAAATATGATTTAATCAACCTTGACCTCTCGTCATTGAGTACAGCTCTATTTAATCATGCTTAATAATGATGCTGTGTACCAGGAAGGAAGCATGCACCTAATATATAATATGCACCTAATAGAAAGCTGCGCTTAATAACCAGAGTTTATGGTATTCTTCGTATTGTATATAGTGTTTCACAACAAAAACTTGTATGTAACCCCTTGAGGAGCTATTTGTCTAATTTTTGATGCAAAAGATACTGAAAACAAATATTATACAATTTGCATATTGGTTACTTGCCCTTTGCTTTGAAATAAAAGCCGAAAAAAAAGGCAGAGTTTATTTTTTGTACTTAGCAGACCATTCTTTACTAACTAGCTAGCATACAGCCACAAGTAAAGTACAGTGTGAAAGATTAACAACATGGTTATGCTCTGCTATATGTGACAGTCCCGTGTAGAAATTGAAGATTATTCTGTCGTGTATTTCAATCGCATCACTGTGTTTGAAGCACCGTATCACTGAACTTCCGTTAAGGCCGGGGCTCATATGCACTTCGTAGATGCATGAATAGATAACGAGTCTACGAAGTGCATAATTATGAGCCCCGCCCTTAACGGAAATTCAGCGATATGGGGCTTTGAATGCAGTGATGCGATCGAAATACGCAACGGAATAATATTTGATTTCTACACGGGACTGCCACATATACTTCATCATCGTGGGACAAGCCTGAGCAAGTACCCTATGTAGTTGAAGGCAGTCTTCATCAAAGTTAGGGGCCTTCGAACGTATTCCTATAATATCATCCATGGTGGTTTTAAGTTATGTATCATTGATCCTTGTAGATTAGCTATGCCATATGCTGTTTTTATTCCTTTGTATGGTAGGGCAGCCCACCGCTTTGGTCTGCTTTTGTTAGGATTCTTTTTAGGTATTTATGCAGCCCTTTTGTAGAGCTTATAAAATAGCAGTTGAATGCTGTACACCGTTCACTTCTATAATCACTGTTGATCGAGTTATTGGCTTATCGTGTGTCGAGGTCGGTCTGTTACAAACCCTTTGAGGAGCTGTTTGTCCAATTTATGATGCAAAAACAAATATTACACAATTTGCACATGGGTTACTTGCCCTTTATTTAGAAATGAAAAAAGGTGCAGTTCAGTTTTTGTACTTAGCAGACCATTCTTTACTAACTAGCTACCATAGCCACAAGTAAAGTACAGTGTGAAAGATTAGCAACATGGTCATGCTTGCTTCATCATTGTGGGACAAGCCTGAGCAAGTACCCTATGTAGCCGAAGGCAGTCTTCATCACAGCTAGGTGATTGTGCAGATGCATGTACACATGTGGAGACACCATATATACAGACCTCAGCCTTCCGCACATCCAGCTCTTCCTTTATCTGCTCGTTCTCTTCCCGCAGCGCCACGAGTTCATCTGTCAAATTCCAAATCTGTTTTTCTGCTTCCTCCGCTCTCCTCTTCCACATTCCCATTTCTTCCTCTCTTGCCATCCTGGCTTGCTCAAGTTCTGTCTTGACCAACACGCCTCTCATTCTCTCAGCCTCCTGCAAAGAAAACAAACAAATATCAACTTTCAGTAATTGTTTATGATATGCACAATCAATTGTAAGCCTCATTCCCAGCCATTCCCACCATCCAGTTTATGATTGTTTGCGGTATGTAAAAATGGAGGGGGAGGACTGATACCATTTATCATGTAAGTGACGTCGATGTCTACCTAGGTAGACAGAGGGGTGGGGGGGGGGGGGGGGGGGGGGCCTTGAACGAAAGAGTGTGTTTTGCACACGTGTCTTCATCCTGTACAATGAGTGGCAACTTTTTTGCTTCGCTAACATTCAGAACTCTAATCCACTCGTTCCAGTGCTCCTCCCCTCTGTCTACGTAGATAAAAACTGAGATTATAAATGGTATCATGCCTTTTTCCCTCCATTTTAGCTGCAAGCGATCAAAATTCCAGACCATGCCTCTTTTAGGGTCAATATATCCTCATCAACCCTATATATCCATGTATTGATCAAGCGTAGCCATGCATACTCGACACATGACACGTGTGTAGCTAATAGCATAAAACAATATGTTAGTCAAACCTGTGTCTATCAAGTATCCCTGAAGGTAAAACCCCAGGTAATTGATACCAGGATAGGTGGGTCACGCCACACGCTATTTAAGGAGACCTTCACACAAAAACAATTACGTCCACACTCCTCCGGCAATACAACACATATTCCAACCTGGAACATAATATAACTGATACACTCACTTTCAACTCTTTGTGCGGCCACATGAAAGTGGTTCTGAACAGCTGGTCACTAACTAATAGGAGCTCAAATCTTGAGTGATAGTAAAAGTTTTGTGCTATGTCGGAGGCCGGGCCTAACTACACTGTGCTACATCACCACACACATAAATTCACAAGGATTGATGAGATTCAGTTTATATATGTATACTAGCAGGTACCATATAGTGGGAAACTTTCACGGGAGAAAACTTTCGCGAACTGGTGATTTTTGAGGAGAAAACTTTCCCGGGTTGCTCGCTGGTGCTGCCAAAAGATGCCACACCCCCAAATTTCGTGGAGAAAACTTTCTCGAATCGCCATGGACAAAACCTTGAAATTCGCGAAAGTTTTCTCCCTCAAAAGTTTCCCGCTATATGGTACCTTTGGATGCAATGTGAATACATTATTTAGTCTCGTCCCTCATTGGGCGCTTATATCACTTCTAGTATAACGCGCGGGAAAACTGCAATCTGTGCTGGGGTTGGTTTTGGGTCTGGGACCGAGACTAGACATTATTGTACTCACACATGTTGGTAAAGGTATACAATTATATCTCCACAGGACAGAAATGAGCGCCTAACAGCGAGGTGCACCTAATAGCGAAGTACATTCACTGTGTGCTTTATTTAGAATTAGGCAGTGACTGTTCGCAAACCAGCACTTGATAGCAAATGCACGCTTATAACTGGAATGAAAGTGTGGGTATGGTAACCAGTCTTGGAATATAGCCACAGGGAAGGTAGCAGGTTTGACTACAATATTGTGTTACATTCAGACAACTAATCATGCAGAAGCCATGAGCACAATGCACAATGTAATGCTTGAAATACTTATTGGCTATCGGTTAACATTTCATGAGTATGTTGTGGCCTGTACGTGTGATCAAATTTCAACTTCTTGTGATAGTTCTGTGTAGGTTATTTTGTCGTGTTTGAATTTAAGTGTTGCCTCATTCCCAGGCCTTCCCACCGTCCAGTTTGACTGTTTGCAGTATGCAAAAATGGAGGGGAAGGCCTGGTCTATTTTATCACGTGAATGATGTCAGTGTCTACCTAGGTAGACAGAGGGGGCGAGGGGTCCCTGATCGAAAGAGCGGATTTTGCGCATGCTTTCTTCGTTTTCAACCAGGAGTGGTACGCTTTACGCTTCGCGAATGTTCGAAACTCCAGTGCTTGGGACAGAAACTACAAGAAAAGGCCTCAAGCTCTTTCTTTCGATCGGGGAATCCCTCCCCCCTCTGTCTACCTACGTAGACACTGACATCATTAATGTGATAAAATGGACCAGGCCTTCCCCCTCCGTTTTCGCATACTGCAAGCGATCAAAAACTGGACGGTGGGAAGGCCTGGGAACAAGACTATTTGAGGTGTGCTGTAGTGTTGAACGTTCACTAAGGGCGTGGCTCACATGTTTCATAGATGCATGAATATCGGATACATCTACACAGCACGTATGAGCCCTCCCCTTAAGGGAAGTTCAGCTATATGGCGCTTTGAAATACACAACAGAATACTTTTCAAATTTCACATGGGAGTGTCGCACTTACATCTTTTCAGCTTAGTGTTACTGATGTGTAGTTAGCAGTGGTTCAAGTAATGTTCATATTGAAATGATGTTATCATTGTCATCAAGTTACTTTGCTGAGAGACATTTTGTTGATCCAACTAAAAGCTCACCTATAATGTCTTACAATGTACTGCATTTGTGATGGCAAAATTTTAAACAGAACATGCATGGAAAATTTGGCATGTAACTTAAGCTCTAATTTAGCAATTGTTAATTATATGTGACAGTCCCATGTAGAAATCGAAGATTATTCCGTCGCATATTTCGATCGCATTGCTGTGTTTGAAACGCCGTATCGCTGAACTTCCGTTAAGGGTGGGGCTCATACGTGCTTCGTAGATGTATGAATATCTAATGAGTCTACGAAGTGCATATGAGCCCCACCCTTAATGGACGTTCTGCGATAGGGCGCTTTGAACGCAACGATGCGATCAAAATACGTGATGGAATAATCTTCGATTCTACACGGGATCGACTGCCACAGATGAAATTTTTACCCTCTCCATGCTCCTAAATGTTGTGACCCCAAGCTGCTGGTGACCACTGAGCAAAAATGTATCAATGACTTGGAATACTTACAGCCCGTTTACACTACGTAGCGGTACCAGTGGGATCGCTCCAGTTCGATCCAGGAAGTGCGTTTACACTGAGGGCGTTGTAAGTGCGCAACGGGATTTAAAACTGGAAATTGAATCCTTGGTTTTGGTTTGTAGCCATTTTGACCAACATGTGCATGACAACCAGTCACGTGTGCCCAACGGGTTCGACCTTGTTGTTCAATTGCGTTTACACCAGGAGCGGGATCGCTCCAGGTCGATCCAGTTCGACGGGGTTTGTAGGTCCTGTTTGGAGCGGTTCAGTGTGGTTCGGTTTGCGTTTACATTACGAGATGATTCGAACCGAGTCGAACCATTTCGACCCAGAGCACTAGTGTAAACAGGCTGTTAGATACTCACTGCTGTACTCATGACCTTTTGTGACTGACTGTATTATGTACTTTATGTACTCATGACCTTTTGTGACTGACTGTATTATGTACTTTATGTACTCATGACCTTTCGTGACTGACTGTATTATGTACTTTATGTACTCATGACCTTTCGTGACTGACTGTATTATGTACTTTATGTACTCATGACCTTTCGTGACTGACTGTATTATGTACTTTATGTACTCATGACCTTTTGTGACTGACTGTATTATGTACTTTATGTACTCATGACCTTTTGTGACTGACTGTATTATGTACTTTATGTACTCATGACCTTTTGTGACTGACTGTATTATGTACTTTATGTACTCATGACCTTTTGTGACTGACTGTATTATGTACTTTATGTACTCATGACCTTTTGTGACTAACTGTATTATGTACTTTATGTACTCATGACCTTTTGTGACTGACTGTATTATGTACTTTATGTACTCATGACCTTTTGTGACTGACTGTATTATGTACTTTATGTACTCATGACCTTTTGTGACTGACTGTATTATGTACTTTATGTACTCATGACCTTTTGTGACTGACTGTATTATGTACTTTATGTACTTTATGTACTCATGACCTTTTGTGACTGACTGTATTATGTACTTTATGTACTCATGACCTTTTGTGACTGACTGTATTATGTACTTTATGTACTCATGACCTTTTGTGACTGACTGTATTATGTACTTTATGTACTCATGACCTTTTGTGACTGACTGTATTATGTACTTTATGTACTCATGACCTTTTGTGACTGACTGTATTATGTACTTTATGTACTCATGACCTTTTGTGACTGACTGTATTATGTACTTTATGTACTCATGACCTTTTGTGACTGACTGTATTATGTACTTTATGTACTCATGACCTTTTGTGACTGACTGTATTATGTACTTTATGTACTCATGACCTTTTGTGACTGACTGTATTATGTACTTTATGTACTCATGACCTTTTGTGACTGACTGTATTATGTACTTTATGTACTCATGACCTTTTGTGACTGACTGTATTATGTACTTTATGTACTCATGACCTTTTGTACTTATGGACTACATGAAGTCAGGTCAAGTTTTCCACATCCTCGTCCTAACAAGAGAATGACAGAGTTCAGAGCTATCATAACTTACCTCTTTCTGATTCTGAAGTTCTTTCTTCTCCCCCTGTACCTCTATCAGCCTTCGCTCCATCTCCTCCCTCTGCTCCACCTCCTGTTGTAGTCTTGCTGCCATCATGTTATGATCTCTAACCCTCTGCAGTTCTTCTGCAAGTGCCTCTTTCTCCCTCCCTACCCTCATGAGATCTTGCTCAGCACGAAACGCCTTCTGGTTGCACTCTTCTGTTGTTTTTGCAAGGTAGGTCATCTGCACATAAAAGTAAATTAAAAGATGAAAAAAAGACCACTGGTATAAAGAGACAATACCAACCAGTATAAACTGTTACCTAGGCAACACGCAAGACTGTTGCTCTCATCTCTTCTCTACAGAATAGTTAGCGTATTTCTTCAATGAGACACCACGGCTGAGGTGTTTATTTCGTTGGAAAGCCCGCTGACATCAACGACGGCTGGATAAGGTATGTACAAGCGATACAGTGACGACTGTTAGACGCTGTCAGTACCGTATAGTGGGTATTTTTCGCGGGGCATAATTTTAGTAAGCATAGCCTCTCAGTCCTGCTGTCAACCATAGAAACAAGTCGTACAACACGAACAGCCCTAGTGCTAGCCCGGTGACCGTCATCAGAAATCATTATTATTCGCATGCGTGTGCATGTGCCACGTATAGTAGCCACGGCTACTATTCAAGGGTTGCGTTTATTTCGCTCAGAGCTTCCAATTGTGCGACTACTATTCAAGGGCGGCATCTATTCGAAGAAATATCCCTTCCTCTTATATATTAGCGTTGAGTGTACTGATTGAAAGATTACAATTGATCAGAATGTTGCAACCAATTGCTCTTGTTGTGTGAAGGTCTCAAAAACAGCAACAGGTACGTTCTTCTTTCAGAACTGTTAAAACAATTCAGACCAACTGCGAAAATTTAACACGCGAATAAAAACATTCACACGGCGATGATCAACGAATAAGCATGCATGCATGTCCACACCTCCTGAGGTAAGTGTCCAATCAACGACTACTCCTGACAGCCATAGTGTAACAGCCAGCGATAGCTGGCTCTCCCGATACCTGGTAGTAGACTAAACGCTAGGATGCTCCAGGCGCTTGTCCATATTGTAACCATCAACTGTCAAAAAATTTTGCGGATCAAACAAACGGTACCACAAAAATTTAACACCACAAATTTTTTATGCGAAATTATTTTAAACGTGAACATTTCTCGATGTACGGTATGTTCCTCTTTCTATCTGATTCTGAAGAGGGGGTGTACAGTTGAACTCATATCCGGACAGACTGCTCCTGTTTACACTACTACTTGCACTACTCAACCACTCCATGGTACCAGGGGTGTTATCAGTGTGAGGGTAGAACCCCAGTTTACATACGTAGTAGCCACAGAGAAGAAGTAATAGTGTACCATTGGCCACATTCTCCTTATTGGGAAACTTCTACATTAGAGGTGACCAGGTACATACTGTGCTTGTGCAGAAACACACGCATACACATACACACAAACGACAAACGTAAGGAGCTCCCCTAATGGGGATATGCCCCCCCAGACCAATTAAGGCTGGGACGCCTGTGCGCTACATCAGGGAACACTGGGCCTAGCGCTAGACAAACTCCTGAAGCCGGGCCAAGCACTCGCAGGAGCACTGACTATGCCCCTCTGCTGTGGTGTGGGCACCCGAAGTCCCACCTGTACCCCAGTGGAATTAGGCACAGCCAGTGGTCTTGTCCTTCCCCAGCCTAAGCCAGGTTCCCAATTTACTATTTTACTTGGACCTGGGTTGGGTGCCAAGTGGAGAAAGAAAGATGTTTTTTTTTTTTCCCTTTTCTCCTGTGGTAACTGGTGGGACTTGAACCTGTGATCTTTCGATTCACAGTCAAGTGCTTTAACCACTTGGCCACACAGTCAACCACACACACACAAACACACACACACACACGCACACACACACACACAAACACACACACACACGCACACACACACATATCCACACATATCCACACACACACACACACACCAGATCTTTGTTGACTCTCTCCTGCTCTCTCAGAGCGTCTACTTCGTCCTGACACTTCTCGACAACCATCTGATACTGTTTCACATGCTGTGTGTGTGCACATGTAGGAATATTGCACTCACGTAAGTACTACTTGAGATTACTACAGGAGATTACTGCTGGAAATTACTACTACTAGTGTCCTGCACAGTGGGTGAGTTTGTATAACATCTAGGCCTATTTTTAAGGGAGATGTGGTTCGTTGATTTTTCATGCATGCATACATGTGTGAGTATGTTTGTGTGTGTTTGTGTGTGTTTGTGTGTGTTTCTATGTACATTTGTGTGTGTGTGTGTACGTGTGTGTGTACATGTGTGTGTGTGTGTGTGTGTGTGTGTGTGTGTGTGTGTGTGTGTGTGTGTGTGTGTGTGTGTGTGTGTGTGTGTGTGTGTGTGTGTATGCGTGTATGCGTGTGTGTGTGTGTGTGTGTGTATGCGTGTGTGTGTGTGTGTGTAGCTAAAATTCAGTATCATGATGAAATGATATACCATCAACCAATGACTCACACACCTGAGTGAGTACGATTACTTTCTCTTCCTCGTTTGCAGTGTTAGACAGCTGCTCCATCATTTTCATCCGCTCCTATGTGACAAGAGTAGCAACTGAAATTTTGAAACCTGTCTGCACTGGAATGTTTGGACCACTACAGACAGATGGCTCTGTGCTTATAGTAGCACCAAGCAGCCACTTCTATACACTAACTCAACTTCTAGCTACTTTGAGTATGAGCTGTGTCTATAAACTATCCTACTATATATCCTGAAAGTAAAATTTGTTATACGTACATGTTCGTGAGCGAATAATCTGAGCACTTGGAGATACACTTTACAGATTTGTTTTGGAAAGTGTGTCTCCAAGTGTTGTAGTTGCCTGAAGAAGACCCTTCGGGGTTGAAATGTTGCAAAAGTGTGATGAAGTTTTGTGCATTCGAAGATTGCTCAGATTATTCACTCACAAATATCTACGCCTAATGTACTCACACAATCTTCGGCCCGAGAGACAGGTTGTTTGAGGTCTAGACTATACTAGAATTTAGAAACTCATTTTTGTAAAATAGCTACACTACTAAGTGGGTAATTTTATAGTATACACTTAGGATTCTTTCATGATGAAATTCTGAGGAATGATTGGGATTTCTTTCTAATTAGCTGACAAGGTTACACACCATAATTATTTACACTCCCAGACAGAGCAGTTGATCCCCAAGTGTGAATGCTGTTCTGTCTAGAGGATGCTACATTTTTGTTATCCTGTAACCCCTTGCCTACCCCTCATTCATCCCCACTCTGTTTTTAACTCTTGTTGAGATTTTTAGATTAAGTTATTAAGTTTTATGTTTCATACTCTGTACAATCTACATCTAACTTTCACCTAGTCTCGTCCCCAGACCTCATCCGGCACCGTATATCGCTTCCAGTCTGGGACCAAGACTAACTTTCACCTGGAAGTGGGTATATCCCCAAGCCATAACTGTACAACTTTCCTGGAAGAAGAGGTATATCCCTGACCTGGGTTGTTGCTCCATATCTGTTACAGAGTTTGTCAGGTAGGTTGTCTGTGAAAACTTGAAATTCGTTCATGCATGTGCAAGATTGCTGGTTTCCTCTGCATGAGTTTTGGACTCAAAGGTCCAAGTCGCACCAAGTATACAGCGTCTGAAAGGCATTAGCGGGAAAGTTCTAATCGTTCTCTGGTTTTTCACAACACTTTTACAATGTACGAAAACACAGAAGGTATTTTTGCACATGTGTGAATGGATTTCAAATTTTCACGGACAACCAACCTGAAAACCTCTGTAAAAGCATGCCTATCAACCTGCCATGATATAACATTGTGCACTGTAAGTCAGTAGGCTCATGCATTAATTTGTGCACTTTATGTAACCGCTTGGTTGAGATGTACCACAGTATACATTTCGGAGTATATAAAGAGCTCTAGCTACTCATAAGTTAGACCCTTGTCAAATGATTGATGTCAAGGAGTATTACAACTATACTAAACAGGATTTTTTGTTTAATGTTGGCCTACTTTTATAGACATCACCCAGCCCCACCTTCCACTTACTGGAATAAGGTTCTAGTGACTCCTTTTACCTTGGTCAGTTTTCCCAGTTCTCCATGCATCTCCATGACATCATGAAAGTTTTTCGGATATTGCGTACTAAGGTGTTTCAACTCTGTGTTGATTTCAACAGTTGACAGTCGTTTCGTGGGATCATCAAGCAGGCACTGTGTGATAAGACCAAACAAGCAGTGATTGCTACCAAGTTGGTCGATTGCCGGTTGTCGTTTGAGTATCTGGATCCTTCCTTCTAGCAAGGCAGATGGTGTTAACTCCGTTTCATGATACACCATTGGAAACTCTTGATTGGCTGTGTAGAGAGCAAGAACACCAAATGAAAAGTCATCCAATTTGACGTCATAGATCGGATTGGGTTTAAGTGCTTCGGGTGGCATGTATGCAAATGTTCCAGGGCAAGCGGTATATCCTGGAAGATGTGCTGGTTCAAGATCTAGGATTTTTGAGACTCCAAGATCTGCAATTTTAGCTCTCATGTCTGGAGTGAGGAGGATGTTTGCTGCCGTGAGGTCACGGTGGATGACGGGTGGATCTTGCGCGTGGAGATGCAGGAGACCGTAAGAGACGTCCAGCAAGATGGTGATTGTGATGGACAGAGGCAGGTTTTGGTACTGCCTGAGACACTTTTCAAGATCCATGTGTAGGTATTCCATTACCAGCGTCAGGTCCAAGGCATCGCGGCCATAGTGCACGCCTAGGAACTGCACCACGTTCGGGTGACGCAAGCGACTGAGCAGAACACACTCGTCCCGAAACTTCTTCTTCATTCTCTCTCTGTCTTTCTCGCCAACGTTCTGATTGACGAGAATGTCGTGCAGGCGTTTTGCTATGCATGGCATGCCGTTCACTGTGACTTCGTACACCGCACCAAAGGACCCCGACGCTTTTCTCTGTCGCTCCCCCTCGCCTAACCCTTCCAGTTGCTTTATCTTGAAGGCAGCTAACTCGTCTTCCCGATGATCCATTGTTGCTCTCGTAGCTGCTGATATGTTGGGGTGTGTTTCTACTAGCTACCTACAATTGCGACCTCAGGCTCAGATGACAGATAGCTTTGGTTTTAATTAAGACACGGTTCAATGTACTTCCGGTGTAGTAAACTTCATTATTAACAATGCCGTCATACAGGAAATCATCTGCAAAAGCAGGGTAGAACTATAACAACAATCAGCAGCTATATTTAACTAGCATCAAGCACATTCGTTACTGTAACATTTACTGTTATTAGCTAAGCCAATACCAAAGCACTAGTGTCTACTATTTTGATCCTCGGCAGGACTTGACGTGACGTCTATATTTTTGTATCTCACCAACTCGGTATCCTCGTGCACACATTGGACACACTAAATTAGGGTCCATGGGGGCACACTCGAGGGAAGACAATTCTTCCGATTGTACATTTGCTTCCACGCCTGCAGCTGTTTCGTGAATCTCAGTATTGAGCCCTTTCATGAGTCTGTTTTCATCTTGCTGTTCACTGTTTTGCCTATGGCGTTGCTCAGGGAGATCTGGGTGGGTTTCTTCAACAGATTTAGAGACTTGTGTCGATACAAAATCACGACTTTCTTCTTCTACGGGAGAAATGGGGTCCACTTGTGGATAATGGCCTTGCGGTTGATTGTTTGCAATCATCTCTGGCTGCATGTCTACTGGATGCTGAGCAGCTATCTGAGCTTGGTTGCTACTTGGAGTGAGATGGTGAGGAGGAGGTTGGGCAGGCTGCATCAACTGGTCATGAGAAGGAAGATTGTGGGCAGGCTGCATCAACTGGTCATGAGAAGGAAGATTGTGGGCAGGCTGCATCAACTGGTCATGAGAAGGAATATTATGGCCTGGCACCGCAAATCGTGGCTGTGATTGTGGTAATGGACGATCACCATAGAGCCTGGGAGGAGGATGTTGTGGGTGATTATGCTGATGTTGAGCATACAATAACATTTGAGGCATTTGTTGGTAGTCTTGCATATGGAGCATGTTATGCTGCTGGGCATTTTGTGCTTGCATTTGCGCTTGAGCCTGCTCGTCTTGAAGTCGCATTTGTTTCAGCCGCTGTTGGTGGCCAATGATGGCATGTGGATCAGCTTCACCGGGATGTGGTGGCCCATGCATGTGATCTGAGCCAACATGGTATTGTAGCCCTGAAACATGCCTGATACCTGGGGAGACAGGTGGAGAAGGATGTGGCCTAGGCTCCAATAATAAATGGGGGCTAGTGATGCTCTTCACTGTCAAAGAAGGGTGTGGAACTTGTCGCTTGTGTGGACCATAGTGAGGGTCATCTACAGAATATCCTTGCCTTACCAAGGCACTGTGCTTCTGTTGTTCATGATGAAACCGCTGATTCTGCTCCTGCAGTTGTCTTTCTCTCTGTTGTGCCAAGAGGGCTTCATGCTCACGCTGCATCTGTACGTTCATTGGATGGTCTCTCATAACTGCTTCATGCTCACGAGGCATGTTCTCGTCATACACTGGTTGTCGGTAACTGAGAGGTTGCTGTGGATCCTGGATTGGAGCACGGTACATTGGTTGTCCCCTAACATGACCACGTTCAGTATCTACATAGGGCTGATGGCTGAAATGCTGTGGATGTACATACACCTCAGCTGCTTCATGTGGTTGATATATCTGACCACCATCATGCTGTGGTAGTGGTATGATTGGTGCTGGAGGTTGGCGGAACTCATACTGTTGTTGTGGATGAGAATGGGAGACCACTCCTGGTGGAATATTCGAGGGCAAAGGATCTGCCCTGGCCTGGGTACATGAACAGTGTGTGTGTATGTGTAAAAACAATGCAGTCATGCAGATTGATAGTGTAGATAGTAACAGTCAGTTTCCCCTTTATCCTTGTTCCCAGGTTCCCACCCAGCTATTTGTTGTTTGTACGTAAAGCAGGGAGAGTCTGCAACATATAGAGCCATAGGTGGCGAGGCTGTCATACGCAGCAAGCACTGCATGTGTTGCATGTTGATCAACACCTTTCATTCTGTTACACAACACATGAAACGTTTACCTTTTCATTCTGAAGCTATATTTGCCTATATCATGCTCAATGGAGAAAAAAATGATAGTTGTTGCTGAAATGAATAGTCATTTTGACATTCGTTGTGGATCAAATACCGGTAATTGTTGTACAGTAAGCTACAAATAAAACCTTCCATTTCATTTTCATTATCTCAGGTTATACTAACCTATGAACTACCAACATTTTGCTAAGACTCTCAACAAAACATATCTAGTTCCAGGTGTCATAAGCAGGTAATGAACAAATATACTGTAACATTCAAACAACTGCACTAATCCATGCTTTCCCTGCTTTTCCATACTGCAAGTGACTAAATGGCGGGATGGGGACCTGTGAATGAGGCTAAGTTAGAACAACATTGCACTGCATGTTAACAGGGTACTTGTATCTAACCATTGGTGGTGATGCATGATAAGGGGCTGGATCACCCTGGTTCATTTGTGAATGCATATGTAGCAGAGCTTCATCATCAGATCTCGCCACCAAGGGATGTTGCTAAAATGAAGTGAATCATTACAACAGTCAAGTTAACACTGATCAACTACAAAAATTGGGTGATAATAACAAAAGATGCATTGAGCTGCTTGCATGGACAGCTTGTACGATATTAAGTGCCCATGTTTTGGGAACATTAGAATGTAGCAAAAGGGAGTTGGATGCTAGATACCAGACAAATAGGCATGTATTTCCGCCCAACTACGATGTGCATGCTGCGCAAACTTGGATATGTTCCTAGGTCTAGAATCTCTCTTCCTGCCAATCTTTGTTTCATACTCCATGTCCATAGCTTAAGATGCAAGAAATTGGCGATACAGTTGGTAGTTGTTCAGTTGTTGCTGTGACCCTGCCTACTAATCTATATAACACTTAGAACTAATGTACCCCTAGAAATTTTTTGCTGATTTGTGGGCAACCAAGAGGCCTTACCTACAAGCTTGCCTTTATTTCGTGCCAACAGGTTACTCTATTTCTGAGATAAATACTGGCGAAATTTATCCGTTACCTTTGTGCAATAAATCGCTGTATCAGCTATCATACTTCGATGTAGACCGGCCCTTACTACATCTCTTTTCGACCCTGAACAAAACCTTGAGCAACAAGAGGGGGGTGGATGCTCGCTCTACAGTATTGATGGATTAGCTCATCTTCTGTGTATCACAATTGCAATTACTGTAGTCTCATGAAAGAGTGCCCATAAGCGGAGCACCTTACAAGTCTGTCAAAAAGGGGGGTGGGCGCTGTTTCGAGTGTTTCGCATTTAACCACGAAAGAGAACCCATGTCATGTTTACAGCGACTCGATGCCCTTGAAGCAAATAATTGGACAAACAATAACTACAACAGAACCACTAGCAGCTTTGAAGTCGAGTCCTGACACTGTGAACGGCACCATATCACCATGAGCATGGTGTAACTCGCAGTGCGTACCGCATTAACTACGTCTGTCTACGCAAAGATGCTCATTCGAGTAACTTTGACCCTATACAGGAAATTGGGTGAAAAGTAGGGGGTAGGAACTCTTTTGTGAGAGGACGCTCTTTCGCTGGACTACGGGAATTTTCACTGCTAGGCCATCAGACACACACACAAGCATGTGCATTTGTGTGCACACACATGCACACACACACACACACACACACACACACACACACACACACACACACACACACACACACACACACACACACACACACACACACACACACACACACACACACACACACACACACACACACACACACACACACACACACACACACACACACCGGTATCACAGCCCTTGGAATATCAGCTGGAGGGGCTCTCTGCTTGGGAGGAGGATCGGGTATTGGAATGTTGTGTTGCTCTAGAACACCACGAAGTTGCTGAGCCGTTTCAAACAACTCCTAAAGAGTTAAGGAAATCAACAAAGTGTCAATAAATGAATATTTCTGCCTTACTATAGTTTGTCTGCAATAAGAAGCCTGAAAAATTTAAAGCAAAAAGCTAGCCTTGTTCCCCAGGCCTCCCTTGTTTGTGTTCACAATAGTACACGGCTGGCGAAGAATGGGGAAGGCCTGGGAGCATTCATCACGTGAATGACGTCAGGTGGACGCAAGGTGGACGTGGGGGGGAGGGGTCCAACTGACAAAACAATGCACTGGATCATCCTTTCGAGCACTCTATCGCAGCGTTGGACTCCAGACGTTAGCATGATCTAAACTACTTGTCTTGACTGGTAAGAAACTCACTTTCAAGTTTTGAATATCGCCCCCTCCCCCCCTACGTCCACCTCGCTCACATGATGAATGCTCCCAGGCTTCCCCATTTTTCGCCAGTCTTCTGCTCCCGTGTATTAATGTGAATGCAAATGGAAGGTAAAAACAGGGGAGGCCTGGGAACGAGGCTAGCAAAAAGCAGCTTGTGGATTTTAACGATTGCTGTTAGTTAATATCATACAGGAGGAGGTGTGGATTCTGGGATCATGCATTTTCAGCAGGGCATGCTGCATTGATGTATGCAGTGGCTAGCCTCTTTATGCGACCATGGACCCCTAGCTCATCTTTGGCCATTTCAGTGCCTAGCTAGCCTCTTTCTTTCATTCCTTAGACATGATTGTTAGCTTCACAAAACTTGAGTACCAGTGAAAACATAGAAACAGATAGGATAGGCTTAAACTATGAAAAACATGTGACCCTGTACTTCTTCATGAACACGTGCATAGATGCTGCGGATATTTGTGAAAAAGTAGTCAAAGCTGCTGAACAAAATTATACTGTGTGAACCACACTCATTACAGCAGAGTGAAAGGAATATTGATCATTTAACAGACTGTGACACCATATCAACTCCATACATATTTCAAACCCACTCACAGAGCATCGATCCAGAACTTGGTGGTATTTGGCTTGAAATTCTCCCCTTTTTTCAAACTCCTTCTGGAAGGCTGCTGAAAAGTGACGCTCATTCATCTTCCCACTTTTCAGTTGCTCTACTTCAGTCCGGAGAGCATCTCTCTCCTTCCTCAGTTCCCCCAACTGCCTTGCAGTTTCCTCCTGCTTGCTCTCAGAGAGGGCAGTTTGTAGGTCCAACTGGGTTGCAGTAAAGCGATACTTATTATAAGGGGAAAGAGGATTCTCTGTTACCAACTTAAGATCAAGGCTAACCATACCAATGCAAATTGTTAGTTTGTTGCTGTACACACAAACCCATAAGCAGGCAGCATAAATGCTTTATAGAGGCTTTCTTTTCGTGTTTTAGCGCAAACAGTAGATACCAAGGCCCTTTTCTCCGATTTTTCAAACGGGCCTGGGAATGAGGCTAACAACTAATATGTATAAAGGAATTTAGATGTTATGAGGGGAAAATAGAGGAAAGTGAAAAGGCCAGCAGTTGCCGGGAGTCAAACCCAGGACATGCACCTCTGGCTTGAGCCGCCAGTGTTCTGCCACTGAGCTACGACAGCCGGACAACCACCAACCCCCCCCCGCCCAATCCTCTCACAGGTGGTACTGAATGCCTCAGTCGCACACCTGGCAGCCACTCAGTATGTGCCATCAGAACTCCGTCAGGGGTCGACTGGAAAATTCTCTCCATCAGCGTGAGGCAAGATGCTTTGAGCAACAAATATGTATCTCTGTCAATGCTATCCATTGTAAACTAGCTTGCACCTTGGACTTCAATCATAGGAATACACAAGCTTCAGTATGCCCTTGCCCATCCAAACCCCAGTGCAACCAACCTCTTCCTTGTCTTGAGGTTGGTGAGATTTTGTACCCACTTGTGACCTGTACTTTGCCAGTTCTGTCTTCAATCCATCCACCTGTTTCTTGTACTGCTTCACCTGCTGTGTCTTGGCAAGAACATCATCACGCAGCTTTTCATTTTCAGTTACTGCCTCGTCTAATTGTTCATGGGCATGCCTTAGTTGTCGATGAATGTCATCCAACTGGTTTCGTTTAGTTACGGCATCATCCAATTGTTCATTGGACTGCCTCAGCTGTCGACGAAGTTCTTCTAACTGGGTTCGTTGTAGTTGATTAGTTTGTTCTTGTTGTGCCTTATGATGTCGTTGTTGAGCCTTAACAACTTCTTCCATACTGGACACATGATCTTTAAGTTGTTTGTTCTCAGCATGGTACTGCCTAAGTTCTCCCTGAAGCTGCTGTATAATAAGATGTTCCTTTGCTTGCTCATCTACTCTTCGTCCTGCTGCGTTTTCACGCTCATGACGCTCACTGTCAAAGTCTTGTTGCCAAAGTTCAGCCTAAGAGGGAAATTCCAGAATCAACACAATGGTCAGTTGTGAGTTTTACAACCCCATGCCCAAAACCAAAAACAGTGGCAAGAGGGTATATGTAACTGTAACTGCTAGATGAACTCAAACATGGTAGTTAAGATCATCAGGCTGATCATCAGTGAAAAGTGCAAGTAACTTCTGACACACTAGAAATCCAGAAATTTAGTGGTTCAACATCAACACAATGTAGCTACATAATTTTACCTGCAGCTTTAGTGCTTCTAGGTCTCCCTTCAACTCAGTGTTCTCTTTCCTCAAACTATCATTTTCCTCTTTCAACTTCGCCACTTCCTGTGTACTACCTTTCAGCTTGGTCAGCTCTGCATTTTTGGTAGCAAGCTCGTTCTTCCACTGCAATGCTTCATGCTTCATTCGAGCAACTTCTTTCTTTACACATTCAATCTGGGAAGCTTCACTCTGCAGATTCTCATTCACAGCTAGTACTGAGAGGTACTTCTGGTCAAGTGCTGTACATTCCTCCTTAACTTTGGCTAGTTTCTGATTGAGGTTTTGTCTGTCTAATTCTGAATCAGACAGTGCACTCTGAAGACGAATAAATTCTCCTTCTCGCTCTGCAACAATTGCCTGAAATTTGCGAAGTGACTGCATGAGATAACTCTAATACTAGCACAGGGGATTTTGTTCTAAATTGTTCAAGATACTATATACTGTATGGTGAGAAATTTTCGTGGGACAAAATTTTCGCGGATTGGCCGCTGGCAAAGATTTCGTGAAAAAATTTCGCGGTTCGACGATCACAAAGCACAAAGCACGATGATCACAAAATTTTGCGGTTAAAATTTTCGCAGTCTGAGGCAAATTCGTGAAAACCGCGAAAATTTTGTCCTGCGAAAATTTCTCGCCATACGGTAAGTATCACCACAGTACAAATCTATACCAGAAAATATCATGAGTTTGCTGCTGTTACGAGTGCGCAGCACGAGTAACAATGCCAACGGTAACAAACGAGTGATATTTTTGCCGGTATAGCTTGGTACTATGGTGATAATGATTTTTATCATACGAACCTTCGATTTCATTGCACGTTCAGACGCAGAGCGCATGACTTGCAGTATACCTGATACAGATTCTCACGTGACTTGTAGTAAAAAAATGCGGCTTTTTATAAACTGCAAGGCTTCCCCATTGACTCCCATACATTCGCGTGAGTTAGATGTATGATAAATGATAAATATAGGTAGTACATGCAAGTCTGAGTTAAGTAGGTAACTTTGGGTAATACTAGTTTGTAGTTTGCAACTGTATTACATGCTACAGAATAGAAAGTTCCACATATACCTTGGAAGAATGGAGGTTTGTTTTCAGTTGCATGACTTCAACTTCCATTTGACTGATTTTAGTTTCCTTCTCGTTCAACTGCTGTCGAAGATGATCAGTATCAGATCTTTTTGTTTCTAACTGCAGACGAAGTGTCACTGCCTCTTCCTAAACAAAGCAATTTAAACACTGATTATAAGTAAATACCACACTAAATATGCTATGTCTTGCATTCCCCACATATGAGGCAGGACAGACCCCCGTGAACCGTGGGCATGCATTCTGTGATTAAGTTACCAAAGACGACTGTTTAAGTTCAGTTAAGGTTAAGGTTAGACCATTCAATTTGTTTGTATCACTTAAACTAGCAAGTTGATTGAAAGTCATCTGGGACAATTTCATAGTCACTGTTTTCAGTTCAGTAGAAGAGTCCAATGATTGAACCACATCCCTCTGCAAAAAGCCTAAATGTTACACTGAGTCACCCACTGCAGTTGTATGTGTAGGTATTTCGGAATTCTTTACATAAATTGAGGGTCTTCCTGCCTCCTCTGCCGTTAGGAATGAAGATGCACATCAAAATATACTGACCTTCCACCTCTTCTCCTCTTTGGCACCTTCACTATGAATCACTTCCATGTCACAATGGAGTTGTTCCAATTCTTCTTTGAGACTGTCTCTCTCCTCTTCTGCTTTCTGCTGTTCAACCTGAAAAGAAACTCAAGATGTACCACAAGCTCACGAAAATACACCCCCACTTTTTAGTATGCTACTTCAAGTGGGGAGGAAGTGTTTACTTGAATATTCAATTAGTCTCGAGTATATGCCCCTTGGTTCATTGCAACGCTATGCATGTGAGGTCGACAATCACAACTAATGCAGCTCGCTGGAAGTGTACTATAGGAATTCAGTGGCTCCTGTATTGATACCAAGCCAAGAGGCATTGAAGCAACTAGCATTGGGGGGACAACCGTGAGCAATGAAACCTAAGAGGTGAATGAAGCTAGTGAATTCGTATGTACGCATTTACGGAAACACTCCATGACAGATCTAAACCAAAAGGTCAAGCCAGGAAGACACTCACAATGGGAAGTTTAAAGTAGTGAAAATTACCTATGAAAAAACTTGGGGGGTAAAGGGGGTTGGGTTCTAGAGAGATGCTGCATCATCCTGGGGCAAGACTGAGCGAGAAGCTGATTAAGCTTGTTTCAAAGCATGTATACTAAATGCATACGTTTAGGTTTAATAATACTCCACATGTAGACACTGCAGCTATTTGTTCAGCCGGAGCAGCTACTTTGGCTACACAAGCAGGGGTCAAGCTTGACATACACATTGTGAACTAGCAGGTGAATTTCTGCCTTGTATGTATGAGCGGTCTAGCTTGTCGTTCATGCACGGCAGTTACCTGAGCCGTGTATCTGCTGAGTGTGACTCGTACACCTTGTCACGCAGCCGTCCGACTTATAGCAAAGACTTATGTGGAAGTTGTGTGCATGCTACAAATGCTTTCAACTTGTGTCGTCCCCTATCTCTTCTACCACAGTGCGTGGGTGTTCCTTTGATGTGCCGTGGAGGATAAATCAGTTATCCTCCGCAACTGAAACCCTACTACCATAATTGAATCACAGTTTACATAAAGCTATGAGTAATAGTCTGAGAAAGCCATATATGTACACTTACAAGAATGCAAATACAAAACATCACATTACATTAGAACACATAACAGAGGACTGCTGTGAGTTACTCTGAAAGTTCTGGGGTGGCACAACGCTATTTTCCTTATTCTCTGCATGATAACCACCAAAAACTTCCATTTCAAGTGGTTTAGCTGCCTTTTTAGGCAAGGGAGGTTGCAAAATATTCGATACTAGCAATGCATGTGACTTAGTGGGACGCTTGTAATCACGAACAGCATCACTGCGGTGACCTGTCTGCAGTTTGATTAACAAATCAACTCAACAGAGAATTCATTCGATCACTACTCATTTCCACAATATTTTCCTCCACCTTTCGCTCGTCGCACCAAGCACACCACACGTTCATCCCCCAATTGGTACTCTTTTGCGTACCCTTAGGGATCCGATGGCAGTTTCTAGTTGATTGTTAGTCACCGTCCGAAAACGAGTCTGAGTCACAGGAACCAGAGCTGTAAGTTCCCCACTAGTAGAAGTAGTACTAGAAACAACTTCGTTCTCATCGTCGCTCCATTTCTCGAACTCTTCAATGGCTCTTTCGTCCATCACGGGTATATCCAGCCCGCGCAGAAGCTCTTGGCTGAGAAAACCTTGAAAAACTACGTCCCACACGTCGTCGGGAACTTCGTGTATTTAATCGACGGGTGGCACCCTCGTGCCTTTTGTAACTATAACAGCTACGCTAGCCTACACTGAGCTACAGCTCCGTCTCAGCACAGTGTCTCAGCACAGCGTCTCTGCACAGTATCTCACTTGGCGCGATAAATGATTGCATTCTTTAGTGGTTGCCAAGGTAAATAGCTAAATTAATTGCATTACTGTGGTAGAAGCCGATCTAATAGGTTGGCGTGAAAGTTATGCGATTTATCCTCCGTGGGAAAGTTTGGCCTTGGCTCCGCCTCGGCCAAACTTCCCACGGAGGATAAATCGCATAACCTCTGCGCCAACCTAGTAGATCCTATACTTTCACACTGATGCTACAGTCTGGCAGCAGCTACTATCAACTGAGCTAAAGCATAAGTACATGCGGCCATGGATATTCAACCTTCATAAAATATTTGAACACACCCATTTGACGTTATGGTACCAGTAAGTTGGCGGTCCAAGCATACACATGCACAAGTGCTATGTAGTCTAGCTAGTATAGGTTAGGTCAGGCTCACCCCAAATTATCAGGAGCTTATGGTACTAATGCATTGTCTTTTGAGGGTATGCCATAATGCCTTTGTGTTATTGGCATATAATGTTATAGTAGTTCAACAACTAACCACTGCATAAGCCAGTTTCTCCTTCAATTGCTCAAGCTGAGAATCCAGGTCAGCTGCAGTTTGATCCTCTCTCTTCTGTTCAAGGAACTCTGCTCCTTTCAAAGCTTCTTGCCCTTTCTGGAGAAGAAACAACATACATCTAATGTAGCCTATGGCCAAATCAACTCGGTCCATCATTTCCAGTTTCCAGCCCACCACCAGAGGCGACTGACTCAACAACTGAGCCACCCAGTAGAACTGTACCATGCATAATGTGTGTGTTTACTACCATCTTACCTGTACTTTTTCCAATTCTTGTTTCAGTTTGAGCACTTCCTTGCTCTGTTCCTTAGTGTGTTTTATAACATCCTCAAAAGATCGAACCTGAACTTGAAGGCTTTCAATTTTTTGTTCCTTGCTCTTAAGAGCTCGCTTTAATGTAGCTATTTCTATTTTGGGATCAGTATCTGGTGGAAGGTCATCATATGTAAGTGAGGCCTGTGATGGAACGATACTTCCAGTTGCTCGCTGTCGCAATCCCTTCAGTTCTTCATCCCTGGCCTGGAGCTTTTCTTCAAGTGCTCTCACTTCATCAGACTTGGCTGTTTCACCCTTCACATGGGGTGCTTTCACATTTGCGGCTCCTTGCACTTTTACCATGCTGAACTCCTTCTGCTTTATCTGTAGCTCCAGTTTTCCATATTCCTCTCTCAGGTGTTCCAGTTCATCCAGATGAGTTGATCTCATTTTCAAATCTTCTTCAAGCTGTCTTAACTTATAATCAAGCTCAGACTTTTGTTCTTGTTCTTCATGGAGTCTTTTTTCTAGCTGCACCTTTGTTGCACTCAGATTTTCCACATCTTGTTGAAGTTGATGCTGAATCATTTCCTGCTCATGAAGACTATCTTGCACTTTCTTGAGCTGAGATTTTAGTAGTCCAACCTCTTCTTCAAATGGTCGGAGTCTGTCCACTTGTTCTTCCGCACCTTTAGGTACAGTTGTGCCTCTGGTGAGCTCTTTGATCTGCTGTTCTTTCTTACTAAGTTCAAGTGCACCTTGAGCTGCTTGTTCTTCAATTACTTCAGCTCGCTTGATTAATTTTTCATGCTTCTCCAGTTCTCGCTCCAGCTTTGTGACCACAGCTTCAGAAACTGTGAGTGCCTCAGTGAGTTTGAGAACTTGCTCAAAGTACATATCATACTCTTCCAAAGCTTTTGGACTAAGCTCTGCTTGATTTCGGGGTTTCTTGAGTGAATCAAGCTGCCTATCCCGCTCCTCAACCTTACTGTGATAATCTTCAATGGCCTGAGCTTTTGCCTGAATTTCCTGCTCCTTCTCCTCGATACTTTGCTTTAATACTTGGATCTCGACCATGAGCTCTTGAACTTTAGCATCTTTCTCTCTTTTTAGTTCAGCTATTTCATCCTGCCATCTTTCCATCTTTCCTGTCATGTCAGCATGTAATCTAACGTGACCCTCAAGGGCTTGCTGCAGGCGCTTCACTTTTTCAGAATCTGGTAGATTTGCAGCTACATCCCTGGCGTCAGCATCCTGCAAAATTGTGGAGACACCTTTCTTATAGCAACCAACGAATTTCACTTTGTAATACTTAGGGCTCTAGAAATAAAAATGTTTAGGTATTGAATATTTCAATGTATCATGTAACAGTGAGTAAATACTCCTTTATTAGTACCAGCTGCTGTATATCTGAAAAGTCCCTGCGATTCACAGAGTGCTACACTAGCATAGTCACTATACAACTAAGCAGCACCTGCATACCATGAAATAAGAAGTTACCATATATGTGGATCCAGTGGTACTTATAGGTGGTCACTATATAGCTAGTGAGTTGTACATGTACAGCACCTACCAGTGGGTTCATTGGTGGGACCTCAGTAGGTGTTGTGGGTGGAGTGTCAAAATGTTCCTCCTCCTCTACGATTGGTAATGGACATGTCTCTTGATTGTCAGGAGAAGGTCGAAAGGTGCCAGTGTAATCAAACAAAACTGAATGCATGTGGTTGTCAGCAGGTAGGACTGCAAAAAGGTAATTTTGTGGTTTGTGCTCCTGTAGTTGATTTTGACTACCAAGAACTTCAATGACTCTCTTGACTTCAAGCGGATTAAGCTGATGGCAACACCGAACAGAAGGTAGTACATTCTCAGGATCAACGTAATTGGATATCTCTCTCGCGAGATCAACAACATTTGAGTGAAGATCCGCCACATTCTCCTGAAAAGATAGCAAAGACAGAATACATGCATGCAAGAGAAATTAATGACAAAAGCAGTTTGCATAATGCATAAGTGATTAGAACCTTACATCAAGAGATTGAACAGACATTCGATGTGGGTGTGTTGACTGATCCTTACATACAGATGGTTCCTGCAAAACAGAAAAAAGTTTCTGAAATGACCATCATTCATACTCTTGTGGCATTGTAAAATAAGTCATATCTTACCTCAATAGGAGGTTCAGAAGAAGGAATCATTCCAGAAAGTTCACTCTCCAAGTGGGCTATCTTAGCATTCTTCTCAATGGCTTCCTGCTCATATCTTTTCAGTTGCTGACGCAACATCTCATCCCTTTGTTGCAACTCCTGTCGTAACACTTCCTCTCTTCGCTGAATCTCCTGTTCCATTTCTTGAGCATTTTCTTCTGCTTTTGACTGCAATTCCTTTTCATGGTCTCGTTTTATATGTGCTGCTTGCATTTCTAAAGCATTGTCCTTTTGCTTGGAGATGTCCTTCAAAGTCAAATCGTACTGCCTCTGCTTTTCTTCTAAATCAGCTTTGTGTCTCTGTGCTGCATCAGATAATCTTGTCTGAAACTCCCTCCTTCTTTCTACAGTTTCCTTTCCATGCCGCTCTTTCTGTTCTTGAAGTTCTGACAAAGTTGCAGTCAATTCCCTGTCTTTCTCTTCTAGTGCCCTTTTATGCAGCTGCTTCAGTTGCTCCATCTGTGCTTCATGAACCATGGTCACTTTATCAGTTTCCTGTGTGCGTTTGTGCTTGAGAACTTCTTGCTGCTGCTCTTCTTTATCAGCCATTTCTTTTAAAAGCCTGGTTTGTTCATGTTGAAGTTGCTGGCTTTCATTCAACAGTCTCTCTCTCTCTGCTTGATGCTGCTGGTGTACTTCCTGCAGTTGCGTCTCATATTTGTCAGCCATTTTTTCCTTTTCTTGAGCGTGCCTTTCTTGTAGCTGTGTCTTCTGTTCCTGCAAGTGTTTATCTGCTTTTAGGACGAACGACTGGGCTTGCTTTTCTTTCTCGTTTAACTTCAACTGTAAGTCTTCCTCTTTCTGGGACAGTTCTTTGCGCAGTTTTTGCAGCTCTGATTCTTGGTCTTTAGCTACTTTCATCTGGCTGTCTTTTACATGCTGCAGTTCTTCCCTGCTACATTTATCTTTTAGAGTCAATTCCTCTTGCAGCTCTTTTATTTCCAAGTCTTTGGCATTGATTTCCTCATTCTTTTCACGCAACTGTTTATGCAGTGCAGCTGTAACCACTTTTTGCTTATTTTCCAACACAGTATCAAATTGCTTCTGTTTTTGGTTCATCTCAAGTTTGTGTTGCTTATCCTTCTCTTCCAGTTGAGTTTGCCATTTCTGCTGCTGCTGACGTTGTGAGGCTCTAAACTCCTCAGCCTTTGTTCGCATTTCCTGTGTCAGTTCTTGCTCTCTTACACTCAGCCTGGATTCATATTCACTTTCCCTCTTTTCTAGCTTCGTTTGCCATTCCTGCTGTTGCTGCTGTTGCAAGGCTCTAAACTCTTCATTCTTTTCTTGCAGCAACTCTTGCTCTTTCGCACTCAAGGTGGTTTCAAATTTACTTTTTGTCTTTTCCAATTCTTTGACTTTCTCTTCAAGAGCAGCAGCATGCTTTTCTTTCAGTTCTGCTAAAGCCTTTTCATGCTCCTGCTCACTACGCTGCATCTCTTCCAACCTCTTCAAACTCATTTCTTCAGATCTTTGCAATTTTGCTTCCAGTTCTCGAAATCTGGTGAAACTTTCCTCAAGGCTGTTTGGTGAAACTAGACTACCACTGGCTTGTGAATCACATGATGTCGTTGATGGAATTCGGGCAGAAATGCCAGCTCCCAAAGACTGTAATATTAGAGTACAATGCAAACTATTATTAACTACAGGACTAACAAAGCATATATATGGTAAATCAATAATCATTGAATCATTCCTGTTTAGAGTACTAACAATTATTATAGCCCAGCAACATGGCTGTTAACTACACCTAGATAGCAATGGCGTCTTTACTACTTCATGGCCCTATACACCATGCGAGTTAGTACTTTACACTCGTCAAATCAATGGTTAGCTTGCTCCATTTGGCATGGAAGTTCTTCTCCGACAGCGGCCCACACACTTTGATAAGTGTGGTAGCTGCTAACTCCGAGGATCCATTCACAGTTGTGGTGACGAAAGGTGAGGTCACGGTCTAGTCTTGTGCCCAGCCCGTGTGCGCCTCCTGGCGAGAAACGGTCTGGTGAATGAAGTTGAATTTCTTGGGCTTATTCCCCAAAAGTGGTAAGGACCAATGAGATTGCGAGATCATTAATTATTACGTAGCACTTCCCTTACTACAGTAAAATTTGTTTATCTCCATTTGAGTATCTGTACCTTTTTTGAGCAGGTTTGGCATAAAATGTTTTGAACGTTGCTAGGTGACACTGTCGCAAAAGTGTGCGCTAGCCCATGAAATTTGACTTGGTTCACCAGACCGTTTCTCCTCATGAGAGGGTGGGGTCTGGGGATGAGACTAGTAGAAAGCAGGCCATGATAGCCTTGCAGGGAGAGCCTGGAAATAAGGCTAAAGCCATGACACAACTTTACGGATTCTATCAGTAACTGAATCAGATACCCTGTTAGTAGGTCATGTTTGTGGGAGTATGGGTGTGGGGAACAATGCTGTATAAAGGTGTTGAAGGATTCACAATAATGAACGCAATATTTAGCATCTCACACATGAAAATCAATTCCCTAGATAACATGAAGGGCTAGACGTCCACAGAAAGGATGTCCTTTCAGAATCCTTTAGAGATTATAGCAGCAGCCAAACAGCCTACATTCAGCGTTCTATTGCTTGACGCTAATGCACAAAAATACTTCTCGCATGAGTGATGTCAGCGATAAAAGACTTACTTAACATGGGTGAGCAGGTAATATGTTCACGAATGTGTAATTGTGTACATTCCTTCATATACTGCAGTTGTAACACTATGTTTGTATTTAATCCTGCCCAACTGTCTTGAATTCATTTGGTTCCAGGGACTGAGAAAGCAAAAATTAAAAGAGCTAGTACATGTGACATCACATGTGCCTAGATTGGCTGTGTAATTTTTTTTCAGACACCACAGGCAATGAGACAATGTCATTCACGAGAACCATCGAGCACTATCAGTAACACTGCCATATCACACAAAATGTTTTCTTAGTGATGATAGTGGCAGCCCAAAAAATCTGTCTATATCTGTCTAGCATTCATTTTTTTTTGCGCTGTGAAGGAAATCAATGGATAGAAAATAGGAAATGTTTTTACTTCAGTCATAGTTCTAAATACTCTCCTATGCTTACAACGTATCTCAACAAGGAAGCGATCTCAGCTGCACATTCAGCTGCTGGCAAAAGTGGATACCTACTACTTATCCTATTAGGCCATACCAATACAAAAATTTTTTTCATGCTTCATGGATCTGGTGGGGAGGGGCCAACATTCAAATATGTATCCACTAAGCTTGAAAGCGAATTTTTACCGTTCAAGAGTAGTAGTTTCGATCATGCTAATGTCTGGAGTCCAAAACTGCGGTAGAGCACTTGAACGGATGATCCAGTACATTGTTTTGGCGGTCAGGCCCCTCCCCCCCTATGTCCACATTGCGTCCACCTGATGTCATTCACGTGATAAGTGCTCCCAGGCTTTCCCCGTTTTACGCCATTCTACAACCCCTGTATATTGTTGTGAACGCAAACAAATGGTAAAAATGGGGGAGGCCTGGGAACAAGGCTATTACACGTTAGTGTGTGTGGTTTACATCACACACTACCTCATGGCCTAGCAATACATTTTAACATCTCATGCCCAGCCGTTCACGCCCCCCGGTGGAGAACGTCTGGTGGTTTGATTTGAATTTCTTGTCACTAACACCATTCTCATCTGGAATGTGAGATGAGCAATCAAATCGCAGAGCGCACAATTAAAAGTCGTTACGTCATCGAAGTGCAAAATGGCCCCCTTGATTTATTCCCAGGTTTGCAATTTTTGTGCGGAAGAGAGAACTCTATGCATCAGCGGTCCGTTCTTCTAAGGACTTGGCTACAACAAACCTACTTACGAACAAACTCAGGCGGTTTGCGAGTTTGTGCGAGGGAAGGATGTCACCAGCTGTTTTAGCTCAAGGTTGACGAATGAAATCAGGAAGTTCGCCACTCCTTTCACTAGCGACTGATGCTTTGATGGTTAGGGAACGTTGACTGCTTGAAGGTAAGGCTACACAACAAATCGAGCAACGAACAGAGAACAGGTCTGATAATTGCATTCTTGGCACAATAATTATGCATTCGCCAGACACGCCTTCGTGACAAAAAATTCAAATCAAGCCACCAGACGTTCTCCACCGGGGGGCGTGGACGACTGGGCATGAGATTATTTTAACATGGTATTATCATCAGCAAGGTTGAAGGTGCTGGAAAGAATCATAAACAGAGTCTGCTATCAAGAAATACAGATCGCTAGGACAAAGAAGTTAGTAGGATGTGATAATCCTTTTGACAGACAAACTAATCCCATATTTTGACCCAGATGACAGGCAACAAAAAAAGACAAATATCAGTAGTATATTTAGTATGGCCCTAACTTTCCACTGTACATGTATGACAATATGGTTATCCCACTATGTAACACTTGCTATTAGTTAAGTGCACAATTGAGTGCTGTGAAAGTTACTTAGGACTCATGCATGCCATAAAAAGGAAAAAAGGATATGGTTTGGGTTCATGTACTGCAGCACTAATAAATTCTGACAAACAACTCTTCATTCTCATCAATAGTGCACTAAGGGCTATGAAAGGTGTAGAGTTGATGGTGCCTTACCGCTTCAGTTAACTTTTGTTGTTGATCATGCTGTCTCTCAGGAGATTCTGCTGAGGTTCTCAGACTAGGGTCGTCTTGTGAAGGTGGGGTGGTTGCTAGAGACTGTTTCGATGGTTTCTTGGAAGGTGACGTGGCAGCATGATTAGGAGGTTTCTTCTTAGGTCCTTTGGATTTACTAAAGCTAAATCCTCTGCTTTCTTTTTTCTCCTTTTTCTTGCGATCACCAGCACTTGCCTCAAGACTGCTAGATAACTCTATCTCATCTTGTCCTCCAACGGAAACAGTTTCCTTTGCATGTTTGCCTTGCCCAGTTTTCTTAGTAGCACCCTGTTCTATAAACTGTGTCTCTTTCTCTTTCTCAGGCCCTTTACGGAGATCTTTCTCTTTATGATCCTTGCTCTTTGAAGCAGATTTACTTCTTGCTCGACTGAACACACTGGCCATGATGAGCTAAGTGAACAACACTCTGCACAGCCGCACCTGTTTCAACAAACTCACAGGCTCCAATTGCCGTTATCCCACCAACCAACTAAAAGTTCATATACTGGTCTACACCCTGATAGGCTACCTTGATCACTCAGTCCAATAGCTACAACCTGGACGTATCTGACACAGCAAAAGTATATAAAACATGTGATGGGACCTGAACCAACAAAATCTAGTCCATGAACTTTTTGATTAACCAAATATGCAAGAATTATACGTCACAGCCTTACAGACAACCTAGCTTCGTTGAGTACCCTTGATACCGACTCAGTTCACTTCGGCCCCTTTCGCCTCACCAAGGGGAATTACCCGGTGGTTTACCCTACAGTCCACGGAAAGTATGCAAGGATGACGTCACGAATGGCGACATGATTTGACTTGATGGGCGTACCTAGGCTCGTAGGAGTGCTCGCTGCGACTGCAGTGTTATTGTGTTTTCATTCTCCTCACTCTCGCGGATTGCGTAGACTGAGTTTGTTTAGCAAAATTATGCAGTAGGGGGAGTGTCGTAGATCTAACGCAAAGACCGGGCATCCACTATGCACCTGGGAGAGGGTGGGGATTTGACCGTTTAGAATTCCCCACTAATGTGGTTGTATGCTGGTGTACTTTGCCCTACATCAGCCCCACCTTCTATGTGGGGTTTAGATGTTTCTGTACCCATTCCTTCCCCTGCAGCAAAGACCAGAACATGAAACTACTTAGCCATAATGATCAGGAGTCAGTTATCTGTAAATCAGCTTGCACAATGCTTTTGAGGATTAATTAACCTTTGACCGTGGTTCACCTCTATATATCTAGTTGCAAATGCCCCACCCTGCCCGTTTCATGGGGCACAAATTCGTTGGCAGTCCCCTAACTCTTCTCCCATCCTCACCCCAGGGGGCATATACTATTGATAAGTGAATAATCACTCAGAATAAGCTTAGTTATGTCAGTAGCTACTAAACCACACAGTGAAAATCTCTTGCATGCTTTTATGTACAAAATACTGTTGTATTCATAGTTTCCAAGCTTAAATCACCAACTTGCGCACCTTGGACGCATGAATTTATGATTAGCTAACAGCAATAATGTCGGTTTTGTACCCAAAGCCTGTGCCGGGATGATCAAATCAAGAAAGAAGATTGCCATGCACATGTAATTCACTGAGGTCTAAGACCTGTTAAGTTTGTGACTCATTCACATCAGGCTATTCCTGCAGCCTTGCAGACAGTGTGTTTAATCAGCTAGGCCAAAGGTGTCTGTATTAGAAAGATCGACGTGAATTGCGAATTTACATGTTTGGTTTAATCTGTGCACAGCTAACAGCACAGTCATGAGTAGACAGCAAACCAGCATGCAACAACAACTCTAGACTAAAATAATATGTAGATGTCCATTGGTGTGATAGACCATGCTCTCTCTCTAGCAGAAACTATCATCGCACGGTCCAATTTAGCTACTAAGAGACTCCACAAGTTGAATAGTGTATTTCACATCACACCAATTTACTAGCAATACAACTACAAAACTGACCTACTTTTATACTGGTCTACATAGCAACTAAACTCACACATACAGGAAAACATAATTAGCATGTAGCTAGCTAGATTGAATGTAGCAAGTCAGCACAAAAATTATTAGTACAGTGATGTACACTGAGTCAAATAAGGAACTTAACACTGTGTACAAATAACCAACAATCATTAGCAACTATTAACACAAACTAACAATTCAAGCACATAGGTGCAAGTCACAAGTATGTGAGATTTCTCGGCTCTCACAGTTGGTGAGCATTCAGCAATTGTCTGATGGGATATCAAATGGTTAAAAGGAATTTGTTCTGCAGTAACTTCACACAGGAGAGCTACACAGCTAGCTATGAACATCCTCTTGCTGTCTGACATAGCCCCTACTTGTCCAAAAGACTTCAGTCTTGGCCTCAATTGCAAATTTAACAACACGATCAGTGCAGCGAGTTCAGTTTTCACAAGAAGTTGGGTTTGGCTTCACATTTGATTTAACCAACTGAATGGTGAAAGTGAGGATAGTTGAATGATAACACACTATGCTGGCTTTATAGAGGATGTTCAATTTGAGGAATCCTTGCAGATATGCCTTCTGCTCATTGTGTGACAATGCATGGGGGGATGGACTTGTTAACTGCATGAGTAGCACAGCTCAAGAATTGGGATGTCAAATGGTCTGGATCACACCTGCACGGGCCATTTGACACTGACTGATGTCCTTGCAAATCAAACCTGGTCACGATTTTCTGGGTGTCTACAAATTGGCAGCTGAGAGCGAAGACTGAAACCTACCATCTGGTCAAAGTTTATAACTGCCATAAAGCCCTGCAAGTGGGCATGATACATCTACTTAGGCCACTGGCATTGTCAGACCTTGCTAAGCAATGTCTGTCCAAGTAGCTCCAGAAATGACTCTCCTTCCAGGATGTGATTCAGCACTCGGAGGACTGAAGGGGAACAATATTTCAAAAGTGACAGGACTGTATTATGCTGTTTGACAATATTGTAGACAGTGAGTGACATGTGATGCAACAAATGTACTATGTATGCTGTTAGTTTGGACAATATCACAGATAGTGAGTGACATGACTGTGACATTTAGTATAAAATAGCTGCTAATGTGATGACACTTAGAACATTTGTCGTGAATAGGTGCAGTTCTTTAGCATTTTATGTGTTAGGACTATATTTGGCTATCTGTTCAGTTGTGTTGTTTTGTAGGAATGTTAGTTGGTGTCAAGTATAAAAAGACTCTGTAGTATCTCTGTAGTAGTGGTGCATATACCAGTGTGTATTTCCAGTGTGTATGACTAGTGTGTATTCTGTGTGCTCTCTCACATAATATGAGTCAGTCAGTTGAGATAAAGATTGTGTTTGCATGAGCAAGTAACCAGCGAGCGTTACACATGTGATGGAACAAATGTCTTACTTGATAGACTGGCGGCCTCCACCTTTGTTATTTTTCTTTTTTCTTTTATGATAAACATCATGAACAATATCATGTGCAGGTTCCTAATAGCATAAAGCTAATATAAAAAGAAATCGAAAGAAAAAAGCATATGTACAATTAATCATTACAATACAAGAACTCTTTACAAGAGAGTTTCAATGTTCTAATGTCGTTACAATTAACTATACTGGAAGGTAAAGCCTCTTATAGACAGTGCCCTTGTGCATTTAGCTACAGTTGACTCCCTACACTCTAACTAGCACAGATATAGTTAGGAGTGAAATTGGTTAACCCTCGGCTGGACTGGTGAACACATGCCTCAATTACAGCTCACAGACTCTACCTTAATATATATATATATATATATAAAACACAGTAAAAATTTGAGGTTGATTTAACCCAAGAAATGTCATCCACCTCTTTTTGCCATGGTTTTAGCTAGGTTACAGCTCTTGTCCAGTGAAAATTTCTAGCAAGCAATGAACTAGGTTGCAAATGAAATTCATTTTGTAATTGCATATTTTCCAAAAGGGGGTAGAACTCCGGCTATATTCATGTGTTATTGGATGAACTCTGAAAAATATTCATGCCCTGACTATGGGCAACCGGTTGGGCAATTATTATGTACTTTTACGCAAGTACTCATGCCTTATGAGTAGCAAAGGCTGTAACATTACACTGTGGTAAAACTGGGGGGCAGTTTAGGACAAGATCCTGCAACTGAGGGTAACCCATCGTGGGTTAAATAAACCTCCAGTGTTCTTCTGTTGGTTGGGCCAGTGGCTTCTAGGAGTAGTTTAATAGTGAGGGCTGGGGGGGGATTTCAGAACATTTACTCTCAAGTCTTCTCAATACATCAGCACTTGTACAATAGATCACGTGTAGCAGCCAATGTACTGACCAGAATTCCATGAAGATGTTCTATGAAGAATAGTCAGTACACAGTTGTGAAGGCATTTTATAAGTGCACTTCATGGATACATGTAGGTGTGCTGCTGCTTCATCAGAAGTCACATGAATTTATTGCGATTTAGGAGCATAGATCATTTAAATTTTTCACACGAAATATTATGATCTATGGTAGTCTCGTGTAGTCAGACTCTCGCCAAGAGTCTGGCTAGACTGTAGATCTATGGTACATATAATTAGGTTTCTCAGTAACACATTTGTCTAGGGGTGGGAAACCTCCATCACAGACAATTGCCTGAAGAATCCAAATGCAACGAATTTTCCATGGCACTAAATAGCCTGGACCACTGCAGGAGGTCGTGGGAGTACAGCGGATACCGCGGTAATGATCAGTGCAGCCAGACCAGAGGCGCGACTAGGCATAGATATTATTGCTCACGTTCCGTGAGCAATAATATCTATGGACTAGGGGTAACGACTTCAATCTGGATGCTCTCGGGTGCAAAGGTCATGGCTTCTAATGCCTACGTCACAGGCATCCGATTGGAATTCAGTGCGGGCCAGGGAAGGGGCTTTTACCGGAAATACCTGCCAGGGAGAAAGACAAAGATCTAAGAAGATGAGTGACATGAGAATAGCACTGAACCGGTCTCCCCAGGAGCATGGTGCTGCCACAGTGTATTGGAGCGGGTCTGAAATAACCGGAACGTTAGTACTGACGGTGGATGAGCCGAAAAGTTACAACTACATCAAAGTATACCTCGAAGGGAAAGCGCACGTTCGTTGGACCTCGGGTCGTACTCACTATATTGGTAACCTTCAGATTCTGGATTTATCCGTATTGCTCTGGACGAAACAACAAGCACAACCGGACGGGAGGATACATCCAGGACAGTACAATTTTCCATTCCGCTTCGTGCTGCCTGCTCGCCTGCCGCGATCTTACGAGGGAAGGTATGGGTGGATTCGGTACGCAATTGGAGCCAGAATAGGCACTGGTTTAATGAAATTCGACCGTGTGATCGAAAGCGACATTACTGTGATTGAAAATGTCTACATCACTGCTGCAATGCACAGACCCTTACGACTTGAGAAGCAGAAAACCGTTGGCTGTCTCTGCTGTGCTGCTGGCTCCATCACGACAACTGTTGAAACTCCCAGAACAGGTTATTGTGCTGGAGAGAACATTCCATTGCAAGTTACAGTTGAAAATGGCAGCAACCGCCTCATTCGAGTATCTGCAGTGCTACAGGAGCGACCAACCTTTACAGTGCGAGGCCGTTACACAACAGGCACATATGTCAACCATTTTACCGTCTCCAGCCCTACAATAAGCCCAGGCGAAACCACTGTATGGGCTCCAGAAGAAGGCACCTTAAGACTCCCTGCCACAGTTCCTACCACACTTGATGTGAGGATGATTAAGGTTGAATTCCTTCTCAAAGTGAGTGTGATTATTCCCAATGCACTAGATTCGGACTTTTCAATTCCTGTTACAATTGGGAATGTTCCCTACTGTCAACAGAGCAGGGACTTAATACCCTTGATACTTACTGCCTTACAAGCTGCTCCGACTACATCCGCCACTGGTTTCACGACAGGCGATGAAGACGAAGATCAGTATGGAGACGCAACCACACCACTCCTCACATAATCTGCACAGTCATAGTTGCAACACGCTACCATTGGTAGAGACAGCTTGGTAGTTTACTAACTTGTTTTGGTGTAGCTGAATGACTAGAGCTTGTTGTTTGTGCTCAAGTTAATTTTGTTTGCCATATATGGTGATGCTTTATTCTGCACAGAAACCGCATTATATATGTTATGAGTGTATTTGTACAATGAGCAATTCTAATACAACAGCACGTATATATACTTGTCAAGGTATGTGTAGCAAACTAAATTATGTTCAACTATATATGGTCGCGAGTGTACGTAACCACATCAAGGAAATCCTCCAAATATGTCATCTGTATATCTTGAACTTTCAGTTAAAGGTCTTGAGAAGCTTCTCCTTTGTAATAATATTAGTCGCACCTTCAGAAAGACGCTATTACTGGAAGAAATTTGGTCACATAGTTATGGTAAGAGATGCCAAAAATGTACCGAAATATGTAAACACCCTGTAAGAAGAGACTAAATAATTACAAGAAGCCTGGCGAAAAAAGACATTCAGATCCAGCCAGGATTCGAACCTGGGTCCTCTGAATTCCGGTCAGATGCTCTTACCAACTGAGCCACTGGAGCTCTGGCATTGGAGCAGAGGATAGATGGCATTTATCCATAGACACTGCTCGATTCTCAGGCTGGATCTTTAGGCTAACTCTAACTCTGCATGGTTAGTACCGAGGTACTTTTGCTGCCACCAGCAAGCTGGGTAATAGCAGCAGTCACTTTGTATGTGCCGTCAGAACCCCCATTTATAGGAGCCGACCGGAAGCATTTCTCCTTCCGAAGAAAAGCCATACAAAGTGCTTATGCCAGCCTTAGGCTCAATAAATGCCATCTATCCTCTGCTCCTATGCCAGAGCTCCAGTGGCTCAGTTGGTAAGAGCATGTAATATCTTGAGGTGGCCGGGGATACGAATCCCCTTGACTTCGTTCTTGTAACTTCTTATTCTTATCTGGAATTCAACTCAACTGACCGGCATTCAGAGGACCCAGGTTCGAATCCTGGCTGGATCTTTTTTTCGCCATCATTCAACTCTGCAAATAAAATACATCCCAATACAAGAAGCCTCTCAGTAAACTTTCTTGTTTTAAGCAAACCACGCTATAATCTCCCTGTTTGTTTTGAATATGATAAACTTTCAAGATGCATAGGAAATTGAAATGATAGCTATACTTGTTTGGAAGTGTGTCTGATTCACAACACTAGTTAGCTAATACCTAGACTTTACACTAAGGAAGACTGGCGGCAAACCGCAATTACAAATGAAACATGAGCATGAGTTGGTATTGGTTATGGAATGCTATCCTGTTACCTAACCACAGAAATTTAATTGCCCTACCCTAGGATGGACAACAACGGCCAACTAACACTGGATACTAGGATGATGTGCATAGCTAATGTGACTGATCCTTCACACATGGGCAGCCAGGCCATACTTGTTTTTTAACTGCGTATGATTCTATAACCGATTCCTACACTAGACTCACCCATCATAATTGCTTCTCAGCCAACACTCTAGAAATTCGGCTTCGTTCACCAGAGAATTTAGATGTTATGAGGTGGAAAGTGAAAAGCCAGTGCTCTGCCACTGAGCTACGACAACCGGACAACCACCAGCCCTCACAATCCTCTATATGTACTGCACAGGTGGGACTGAAATGCCTGTCGCACACCTGGCAGCCACTCAGTGTGTGCCGTCAGAACTCTGTTAGGGGTCGACCGGAAAATTCTCTCCATGCATCAGGAGAGAACCCATACTGAGTGGTTTTCTCAGTCTAAATGCTTAGAACTCTTGCCTCATGTTGGAATAAAGAGAATTATGAGGTGAAATTAGAGGAAAGTGAAAAGGCCAGCAGTCATTGGGAACTGAACCTTTTTGGGAGACCCTGTTCCGTATCAAGAGTCCACACACTCCGAACACCTCATAAGAGCAGCACAAGCCAGAGGAGGTAGCTAGGACATGGTTGAACTAATTAAAATACCATGCACAGGTATAGTGTCTTACACACAAAACAAGCAGAGGTGTTGCACATGCACACACTGAGAGGAAACAAGTTATAAGGACTTGAAACAACAAAAACATATGAGCAAAATCAGCTTTGAAACAATGCCCTCTAAGACACTACGTAACTTGTGTTCAACTAATGTACACCACTATAGTACAAAATCAAGGAGGTACATTGTCTTATTCATAACCAGTGCCACTGCCATGCTACACTTAATCATAATAGCGTAATGTACTTACTGGCGAATCGCAAGCAGTCAAACTAAAAACAAAAACAAGAACTATACATCAGATAACAGTCTCTATCCTTGAGCCAGTACATTGTTTGTTCACATGCAGCCGATACTTTTGTATTTCTCCATACCTAAACCTCTTATCACACATGGGACATGTGAGGTTTGGGTCATAGGGAACGTGTCGCAATGTCATACGATGACTGCTTTCATCACCAACCTCTGTTAGAACATTCTCAGCCTGTGCATGAATAACCGAATCAATACTCTCATCGAGAACACTGCCACCTACAGGTGATTCGCCAACATGGGGACTCTGTTGGAGTTGTGGGTCATTTGGATCTATAGTTGGGGACAGAGCTGGTTGATAGCGTTGATCTTGTGGGTGTCGGTGTTCGACAGGTGACCTCGGGGTGTGTATTTGGTCTCTTTGTCTACCCCTAGGATGAAGCCCTGGCTGTTGTAACCCAACTCCGGTAGAATGCTGATTTGGAACTGGTTGCTGATGAGGAGCTCTGAAATCATCATGCTCAGAAGGATACTGAGATGCAAGCGGATGTGCATGTTGGGTCAGAGGGTCAGTGTAAGCTCGTGGTGGAGATCCTGTTGCACCTAAACATGAGTAGTCTTGTGCACATGGGATCTGCTGGCTGCGAGGGAGTCTCATTGATGGACCGCTAGCATGTTGTGGCAGTGGATGCATCTCAGGATCACTGGGAGACATAGTGGGAGGAGATGACCTTGGTTTTGGTGGGTGGGACGGTGGATAGTCGGCTAGTGGGGTAGGAGAAGGACCAATATCAGCTCCAGAGTGTATGTTAAGCTGTGCTGCAAAGTCACTAGAAGGCGGCCACCCATGGACATACTCTTCTGGGACTCGAGCTTTTGGAATGGCTTGGCTAGAAAGTGTGCCAGAACCTGCTGTGGAGGTCTGTTCCTCTATAGAATGAAACGATTGCCGCTGCTTGTGGAATTGCATGTCAAGCGTTTGTTTGATCTTTTCCTGTTCAATCTCCTCATCCTCTTCCAAAATTCTCTGCAGATAGTTTATGAAGTAGACTAATAAAATTGCATCACTGAAACACTCATAAATAAGCCTACTTGTGAGTTGACAACTTGACTTGACATACGTAAGATTTCAAATTGATAGTTCAATAGATCTGCTGAGCTTCAAGTGACTTACTGCATTGTCTAACGCCTACATTTAGTATAATGGCTATTTCAAGCATACTTTGTGAATTTACGTGCAGGCAGGTGGGCATATCTTGAGGTTGAAAAATGATTCATTAATGTAGTAGTCATCCTGTGCTCATTAACTGACTAATGAGCTCCTAGACTCTTCCGTAATGAGGGAAGAACTATTGCTACTAAATGCACTTAACTTGTTAGTACTAATTGCACTTGGGATTTTGGCCATTTTTCACTCAAGGGAACAAGTCTCAGGAGAACAAGTCTTCTGCTACCAAACGTATTGCCATGCAAGTAAATGAAGTGCAGGACTATATTGTTCTTTTCTAAAATATATTTGCTGACAATGTGTTAAGACTAGACTTACAGGAGGTTGTTGTCCAGTATGGATTGCCCTAGGCAGATCAACAACTGGTGTCATTGGTGACTCTGATGATTCCTATAAGCAAATACATAGCAGATTCGCTAGCTCCAAGAGCCCGGTGTGGGTTACATACATTATGTGAACCATATTCACACAGCAAATCAGTAGGAAGTGGTCCAATAGGACCAATACGTACATGCAACTACCAGAAATGTCATAATATACAAATACTAAATGTAAAGCTAACTCACACGACTCTGTGGGAGTAGGAGGGGCTCAGAGCCATGTGTCAACAACTTCTTTAAACCCATATTTGCTCTGCGATATTCCTTTAGTTCATCTCGCAGACCCTGTAATCATGGATATCACCATAACTATGCATACCAGTACCAATATTCCACTAGGCTAGTGTCCAAACTGCACACCTTTTATGGCCCTAACTTATTGCAATGGGTGATCCTGCCTTCAAAATACATTCAACTTGAATTTAATTAAAAGTCCATAGCTCTTGCAAAGTTAAACAATAATGAAGCACTATGGTTATCAATCTTGAATACATGGGTTGTATCAATCTTACTAAAAGTTTTACAACCACATGGTATACAATTGCAAATATAGCAAAAAGCTGGTAGACTACTCATCAGCTGGATTTCAACCACCTGTTAACACTTACACCTCTTGGTCTAGTCTATGTTGAGGCATGTGAGTTGTATGTGCAGAAAGAACAATGGAGTATCTTATTTACAACAACCATAATATTTAAATAAAGCGGTCTCATGCAAAGCCAAATGCAGCTAGCATGTCACATAATAATTATGACTCATTCATTGAAGATTTTTTGCATTCAGAAAACTCGCATTCAATGTGAAACTTCCAACCCTTACTTCTTCTACTGACAAGTGAAATCGGTGTTTTCAACATAGTCTCCACATGGCCTTACTAGTTTTTGGTCAAAGTTGTTGCATATATCTATGCAACAACTTTAGATGACAGTTGTAGCCACTCACTTCATTCTCATTTCTAAGTGTCTCATAAAGCTCCTCATATTTGGCTACTTTTTCTTCAAGCGCCATGGAGACCCCAGTTAGTTCAGGAGGTGCAGCACCCTTGTCTGATAGCTTCTTCTTGCCTTCCTTTTTCACTTTCTCAGCCTCCTTCTTCTTTGCTTTTTCAGTCTCTGCTTTCTTTTCAAGTTCTTTGCGTGTTTTATCAAGCTCTTTAAAGAGCTTCTCCTTCTCTTTCAAGAGTTCCTTGTTTTTGCTTTCCAACTCAGCAACCTAATACAAGAGCGGCAAAAATCGTAATTAATCAGGTAAGCTAGCTCATGGAGAAAAGAAAACAAAAACAGAAATCACTTGTATAGCCCTGTTTACACTAAGCCTTTAACCTGGGTACCAATCCAGATTGAGTTAATTCGGGTTCTGGATTGCAATCCGGGATTATATAACCCACCATAGGACATGGATTGAACCCAGATTGCCATTCAGATTAAGTTTTAACTAGACTATTTTAAACCAAGAGCACATGATGATGTCATTCTTATTGTGGACTCGACGGACTAGAAGAAGAATGACGTCATCATGCGCTATGGTTTAAAAAGTCTATGGAACTTGACCATCTCTCCTCTACCTCCAGAAGGTTGAGAGATGGTAGATGGTCTTGCTTGATAGACTAGGTTTCTGAACAGCACATGTAAACAGCTGGTGTGGTTTGTAAGTGGATTGCCTGCTATTGTATTCATGATAAGTAGTCCAGCCCCTCAGCCACAGTAGAGCTAGTTCTATAGCAGAAGTCAAACCTTTGAAGGTTCATCTGCATCTGACGGCTTTTTCTTGGCTTTGCCAGGTTTTGCTTTCTCCAGCTCTGTCATTACTTTGGCCATTTCCTGAATCAGGTCTTCATTGTGCTTCTGAAGCTCAGCAGCCTGGGTAGGTTTATAAGAGGAAAATATTTCTATCACAACAGTAGACTGAATTTCTTCTGTGGGGTGAGCTTGACAACAAGTAATGACTTAAGCAGAGCAATTATGCTGCTAGTAGTAGCCAAATGGAGGGCAGGTACTATGGCTGAAGTGCTCTACACATGTCAAGCTTCACATCCAAGGCTTGAACCTAGCAGGGAACTGTCTGTACATAACCACTTTACAGTAAGCAAAGGTAGTGTAAGACTTGCTCCAACTATAAATGCATGCAAACATATTAGTTTATAAAGAACTTTTAGTTTTTTGAATCATCATTTTCAATTTTTAGGGACTTCAATTTCATTAAATTGTGGCCATGCCTGGTATCCTTTGAATGGAGAACCAAGATATTTATGTGTCTACCTATAGTGTCATGAAAGCAAATGTAATAAAGGCGAACCTGGGTTTTCAATACGTCCACTTGTTTCTTGTACTGCTTGACTTGGGATGTCTTAGCCTGCACCTCCTGTTGGTACCTTGATGCTTCATCTAGAGCACTCCTTGCCTCCTTCTCCCTTCTCTGGTACACTAGCTCCACCTCAGCTAGCCTGTCTTTGTGTTGATGGAGATCCTCTTCCATTTGCGCCAGTTTTGCTTTCAGCTCACCGACATCTTGGGCATACTTCTTCTCATGATCAGCTATCTTTCCATGGGCTACTTCTCGATCACGTCGCTCTGAATCAAAGTCCTCCTTATAGAGCTCAGCCTACATATCATGTATATATTCATATCATATTGATATTTGTATTTGTGAAAGACCCATGTAGAAATCCAAGATTATTCTGTATTTCGAAGTGCCATATCACTAAACTTCTGCTAAGGGCAGGTCTTACATGCACTTCATAGAGGAATGGATGTCTAACACATTGATGAAGCATGTATGAACCCTCGCACTTAACTGAAGTTCAGCAGAATAATCTTCAATTTCTACATGGGACTGCCACACATTAATATCAAATACACAGCCCACAGTACATACTGCAAATTCCAATTATAGGGTGAAGGGTGACGACACACTCAATTCATTACATTATGTATTCATGAACAATCAACAAACTATATCTCCCTTAAAATGCATGCAATTATTATTCTCATGTTCTTAATGTGTACATGAGCACATGTACGTATGATGAATATTAGTGACTTAGTGTTCTAAGTTGTTTAATTAGTGTTTTAAGTTGCTAGCTGGTGTTCTAAGTAAGTAGCTAGTGTTCTAAGTCTTGAACACCTAGTGTCTAGGTCATTTAGAATTGACCAATCAGGTTGCAGAGTGACTTCTAGCTATAGTCTAAGACACAACATTAATATGGCCAACTGGGCAGTTTTTGCACTGACCAAGAAACTAAATCATGTATCAAGCATGATACATGGAAGATAAATGAAGAGAGTTAGACTATACATATGTACCTCAGTCTTTGCAATTTGTACTTCATTTTGAAGAGCTTCCTTCTCTCCTTCTAGCTTCCTGACTTGGGTCTTCAGCGTATTAACAAGTGTGTTTAAGTCAGCACTGAAAGTACTTAACTTCTTAATTTGTTCAGTAAGCTGCCTGTTTTCTGAATCTAGCTGTTGTTCTTCCTTGACTTCCAGTTGTGCCTGCAATATGGGTAGAAAATAAATGTACCTGTTGGTGAGCAAGCCTCACACTAATGTGGTAGATAAGAAATTCTATATGACAATGGATGCCGTCCATTCCTCCACACGATATCATCTGGCTAGGAAAAAAACAATTGCTTTAACAAAAGCACAAGAATACTCACTCTGTAGCACTAAACTCTGAAGCATATTTTAGCTAAAGAAAGTCCGCAGCACTAAACCCTAGATTCTATGACTTGCGGCATCTTGGGGTGCAGTTTAGACTTCTATACAATAGTACAACTACCGTAGATCTGGAAATTTCCATGCTGTGAAATTTTGGTGTTTTATTATTCGTGCAAAAATATTTTCGTGGTCTAGGATACCCACGAAAATTTTTAGCAGAATTAAATTGATTCTACATTCCCAGGTTTACAGTGATCAACGAGACTACACACGGCAAAAAAAACATGGAGTACAAACAGCTTGCTGCATTCGTGGCTACCACACAGCTATTGGCAAACTACTCGTGTGTGAAAGAGAACCGAGGACAGGTGTAGGCACATACTGTGGCAGTAAAGATGGACAATTTATCGGACACTGAGAAAGTTGTCACGCGTTTGCCACGAGTCACCTGCTGGTATCGAAGAAGAGGCCGTCTCACGCGAAATAACTAGCTAGCTGTGAAACCATGCATGTGTACAAAAATTTGCTGTGTTGAAACTGTGTGTACAAAATGTGCTGACTGTAACGATCATCCGTTGTAAAATAATATAATACGTGTTTTTTATTTTTGTGGTTTACGCAAACCACAAAACTATTTTTACAACGAAAATTTCTAGATCTATGGTAATACATCGCATGACAGACTAAAATATAGTGATGGTGCTTCCTCATTCCTGACCTTAAGGGCTTCCATTGACTTTTCCAAGAAGTGCTTATCTCGATGCAGGCCACCCACATCCAGTGACAGCTTCCTGTTCTCTTCCTAAAAATGTAGTACAGTAATGGTTCAATGGTTCTCTTTATGATCTTAGATAGTAAACTCTTGATGGCATTAAGTAAACAACCTGACATGTTTCCATGGCAACACCAAAAAGTTATGATAAATGATTCAAATATGCATGCAAGTTAACACACAGAACTAGCCAGCTAGATACCTATCAGCACAGGAAGGTTGGGAAGAAATTAAGACGGAAACCATTCAAGGTAATATGTATCTAAATGCAAAGTTACCATCCCATGTCAAAATTGCTTGATCAGGCTCACTTCACAATGTACTGCATTCACCTAGTTGGCACTGCTAAAGTATTAGCTGGATATAGCTATCTTGTAGACTTGAACAAACAAGTCTTGTTAACCCTCGGATGTGTTTAAATTGAGCCGATTTCGCCAAGAACGTTTTGTTCAAGAGTTATGCTGTGATTCGTTTGCCACGGCGAGTGCTAGTCGGCCATATTCTAGTCTGAGAACGAGTTCACGTGCCCTGGTCTGGGATCCCGGGAGTACAGCGCAGCGCCGCAGTACTCCCGGGATCCCAGACTAGACCACGGCACGTGAACTCATTCTCAGAATATGGCCGACTAGCGCTTGCCGTGGCAAACAAATTGCAGCATGACTCTTGAACGAAACGTTATTAGCGAAATCGGTCCTCGTTCGGTTTGAAGCATATATGGTCAATACTGCTACAATATGTATGTAACAGGCATAGTACAATATGTATGTACAGGCATGGTACATATCGGGGAATGTCTCACAGATTCCCTACTCACTACACATGCTCACTACATTAGGGAGGGGTTTGTTGGGGGAAGATAAAGGGATACTAGGACAACTTGGGACACTGTTATCCTGTACGACTTTGTGTAGTCTCAGCTAGCTATCTAGTGTACCATCATACCACATGAATTTCCTTCGCCTACTTAGCTATGCCCTGTGACTCCCGTTAATACTACGTGCCGAGGGTTAAGCACTTCAGTGCTCTTCATTTAAGTGTTGTGGTCCTGGAAATGCAGCTTTGACTTTCTACACTTGTACACGATTGCAGTGGGATTTGTTATGTTAACATGTTCTTTTGTCTTCATTGTACTTGCTCAAAATTTCTAGCTTTGAAGCAATCAACCTTCCATAATGTTCCCCTACTGATTTACAAGTGTAGATATTTGTAGCTTGCAGTGATATGGGTACATGAGCTTACAAAACACCTATGATGATGTGAACCTGCATGCATTATGCATGTCATGCATGTGCCCAAAGCAAGTCTGAACCAAACTGCACATTTTAATAAAGACTCCTTCTACGCAAAATATAAACACATTCACAGAGCTGAATGAACTCTATTCATAATATCCAAAGCTGATAATGAGCATGACACCCACTGAACAAGCAAACAAACACTACATGGTACATTTTCTTCAACATGTATTGAAAGATCTTGTAACTACCACAATCATGTCTCTGATAACAATGGCACAACAGTGGAGTCAGCAGACTGAGCAACCTACCTCAAGTTGATCCACCATATTCCTCCATGATGTATCAACTTCCTCTCCAGTTGCCTGTAAGTAAACATAGTCACTTATGGTCACCTACGTACACGGTGTAGTTCTTCAAGCTATTTAGCCACAGAAAATTCACAATAATTATAATTGCAAATGTGACACGTTGAGAATACATTTGTGATCTGGCAACATAGTCAATACAAACTCATCATCAAATTCATGAACTTCCTAGATGTGCTGGTTGAAAAAGAGATGATTCACTGATGTTTGTGTACTGAAAAATTACGATAACCTCAGTTATCATAATTTTTTTTACAGTTTGTATTCTATAACCTCATTTAAGTCTCACCCCCAGTTTCATTATAGAATACAAACTGTAAAAAAATTATGATAACCTCACCCATTAATTCCCACCCCCAATTTTTGTATATGTAACATAAACCCATTTATGGAAGACAAACCCAAAAGCTGGACACCTCAAAGCAAGCCTTAGGTGGGGAGTGTTAGTACATCAGTGAACACAACTCTTACGAAAAATCTTTTTAGTTTCATGAGCGTAAGTGTGGCTACAACAAGGCAAGGCAATAACTTGGGGCCAGGCTACACAACAAGTACATTCAGTTTTTGTGCTGCACATGGAAGTACATTACAATGTAAGTGTTGCCACACTAAATGCCATACATCCAAGTGGTCTATTAACTAATTGGGTTACTAAAGCAAATACCGTAAATCTCGACTAGGAAAGAATTTATATTACAATCTTACCACATTACTGACCTTTAGAGCCTCAAGCTCTTGCTTCAGTTGCAGTACCTGCCTGCTCTGACCCTTGGAATGTTGCTGCAGCGACTCCACTTGGGTCTGCAAAGTGTGAATGTGCTGTTCCTTCTTCTTTAGCTCGACTTTGAGGTCTGAATCACCCACATCATCAATATGTGTTACTACAGCGTCTTCGTACATCCCTTTCTCTAGTTGGGAAATTTTCTCCTGCAACCTGCTATTCTCTTCCAATTGTTCATTGTACTGTTGCTCATAGCGTTTAACCATTTCTTGCAGCTTTTGCTCATGTGCATAGCCTCGAGTGTAAGGTCGACTAACACTAGCTTTACGCTGCAATTGTTGGATTTCTGCCTTCATAAGCTGCTTCTCCTGTTCATGCTTACTCTCTTCTGTAGTAAGTCTTACATTTTGCTCTTCCAGCTGTTCAGCATACTTCAACCTCTGTTGGAGTTGATTCACGTCTTGTTGAAGTTTTCTGATAGTAGCGTCTTTGGCTATGCTCTCTTCCTGTAACCTCAAGATCACACCAGAATCACTGGAACCAGGCTGAACTAGACCTCGATGTACACCTCTGTCTTGCTCCGAGAGGCTGCTCAGTGGGGTACGATATGCTTCACTGTCTGTTGATAGCGTAGATGCAGGGCCAGACCCTGCCATCAGCTCAGATCCTAAATATGTCATTTCCCTTCCTTCCAGAGTTAATGCCTGGGAACCACCTCTAGCCTATGGATAATACATCAAGTTAAATTCATGGATCCCTAAATACACATTGAAACAAGTACATCTGGGACGTATCCCAAAATAGAATTATTTCTACCTTTGCATTTGTAAGTGCTTGCAGTTCTTCCTCCTGAACAACCTGCCATCCATCATCCAGCTCTGCACCATCACCTTGTTGCTGATTGCCTGCAGCTCTTTTAGCTCCTCCAGGAGGTTTCAACTTTCTTTTATCCATGCCTGCTGTCTCATCAATGTCGGCTGACTTCTCCTCGGATCTACTTCTCTGATAGTATTTTACACCACGCTGTGATCTCTGTCCCTCTCCTGCCTTTGTTTGCTTCTTCACCTCTTCTGGTTCCTTGTCTTGAGATGACCAAGATGCCCAAGGAGTCCACGGTAATGACCACATTAATATCCTTGCATAGAGTGTGAAACTAGCCAAGAAGAGAAGTTTGCTCCAAAAAGTGACTGGTCGCTTGAGAAGTAAAGAGAGGAGATATCTGGAGTGCACAAAGCAAAGAAGCAGCCAATAATAGTCCAGACATAGTCTTGCATGGTACTTGCGGGGTTGATTGTTGTTTGGTGGGTGTGGTTTTGGCTTTCACGGCTTTCTGTTCACCGACCATGTAGATCTTTTAAGACATTACAGTTTTATTCCAGTGAGGAGCATGATTAGAACTTTTTGTTATCACTTTAACAAAAAGCTATGACTAATCACTATGTATAAAAGTGTAGTTAACCCTTTAATTGCTTATGACCCTTTTTGACTCAATGCAAATGGGAGATAGGCTCTTCACCCCCAAAAATTGGAGGGGGGTGGGTTTATGTGCAGGAGGAAAAGCGCACAGTGACTGTTTTAATTATCTGTCAAAAGCTTTCAGTCAGAACTGGGTGGGCTGTTTCTCACTTTCTTAACAAAGCTGTGCTGAGCATGATCATGATGCTAATACTTGTGGGCGTACAATCCTTGAGAAACCATGACATCTACCATGTTCTCCATTTTATCATTATTTAATATACAAAAACAGGTACAAATTCTACAAATTAGCTAGTTATCACAAGTGAGAAGAAGAGTGTCCCCAGACCCCACCCTCTCAAAAGGAAAAGGCTCTGGTGACTATTGAGTGCTTCTTTGGTTGTGGCGAGTCAGCAATCTTGAATTTTGAATGAGTGAATGATCATATGTTTATGATGTAGCCCAATTTCATTGGCTAGCGTCAACGCTTGTATGACGTAGCGCTATTTCATTGGCTTGTTCAGAATCAAGACTGCTGACTTGGCACAACCAAGAAAGTGCTCATGGTCACCCCTTTCCTCGTGAGAGGGTGGGGTCTGGGGACAAGACTAACACACATTTCTCACTCTTCTTCATGAGACTAAATGTGTGCATGAGATTCTCATACTTTCGCAATTTAGTTTACACAGGAGATAGCATCTATAGCTTATGCATGTATATCAGTGAACATAACCTGATTTAGGTCAACAATCAGTTCTCACTCAAGAGTATAAGTCAGCATTCAAGATGAGAATGGACTACTTTATCAATCTCAATAATTTTGTTTTCACATGCAATTAGTTTCAGGAGCCATCTTTACACAAAACTGAAACATAGCACCACATTGGAGGTAGCACAGAACGGTTTCTTACTTTATATCCCACATACTGCATTTTCTACACTTGTTCTGGTAATTTTGTGGAAACAAGGGGTAGTAGCCACTTGCATCTCTTTAGGTTCAGTCTAGTCTCGCAAGCCACACCCTTCGCAGAGAAGACTAGGTTCAATCATTGAGGGGGTGTGGCTACCATTTTGTCCTTGGAATCGCTGTAAATTAAGTAATCATTGAGGGGGCATGGCTACTGTTTTGTCCCTGGAATCACTGTAAATTAAGTAATCGTTAAAGGGGTGTGGCTACCATTTTGTCCTTGCAAATCACTGTAAATTAAATAATTGTTAAGGGCGCATGGCTACCATTTTGTCCGTGGAATTGCTGTAAATCATAAGTAACATTGAGGGGGCATGGCTACTGTTTTGTCCCTGGAATCACTGTAAAAGGGGTGTGGCTACCATTTTGTCCCTGGAATCACTGTAAAAGGGGTGTGGCTACCATTTTGTCCCTGGAATCACTGTAAATTAAGTAATCAAGAACTTTGGTACGGAATGATTAATTGGTCATGGGCAATTTTTCATTATTCAAGACTCTTGACCTTGGTCACAAACACTTTTATAAGTGAGATGCAAGTCACTATGTCTTGCCAAAAGCTCCAAGCAAGAATACACTTAGTTTAGGTAAAGGTTGTAAATTGAAGATATGCTGCTAACACGTATATGAGAGAGCTTGAGGTAGAGTAACAGACTATCATCTAAAAGAGTTCAATACATACATGCTACATGACAGTGTTCCAAGTTAATTACCACGCCCATCAATTTTCACCCAGGGCACTAATGTGGGTGGACCTCCCATACTGGTAGCCTCGGTCCCAGGCCTCCCCCGTTTTTACCTTACGTTTGCGTTCACAATAATACACGGGAGCGGAAGACCGGCGAATCTTCCGCTCCCATGTATTATTGTGAACGCAAACGGAAGGTAAAAACGGGGGAGGCCTGGGAACGAGGGTACTATACTGGCATACAAACACAGTTTTGAACCTCTCAAGTAGAACTTTATAGCATCTAGCTTCAGTTTGTTACCCTAGCCTGCGTTATCGTCTTTCTCATTTACTCATGCCAAATCCGTGGGTGGCTCGATCAGAGTTTTCCCCACGTTTATAAATTTGGTAGACACTCTCAGTGTACAACTTCTCAAGTTTTGGTTAGATTAGAGTATACGCTGATAGCTCTCCTATCTTATAAGCCTATTTAGTACTTACCTTGGATTTGAGGCACACAGTACAGTAGCTACCGCATTCCCCCTCCCACACGCAAACTTTGGAGGGATTTCCCCTCATTGCATCACAGATATATAGCCCCACCCACTCGGTTGACAGGCATACCCATTCTGCTTTGACCGCATTTAAGTGTGAACAGCCTCTGCGTCTATACTCTGGCTAACTAAATGCCTTTAATTTCTGCACATACCATGTTCTGTTAGTGAGGTTCCTAAGATGTTAGATAATGCAAGTGCGGGGTAGATTGAGGTGCAGAAAAAGAAATAGCTAATGCTTGTCACCTACCGTTTCCTGGTCTTCCTACCAACTTGGTATATCTTTAACATGTTGTATACTACATATATAGCTACACTCACGAGCATATTGTAAGTTGCACATGACACCAGTTTTCTCTTGTTTGTCCTTTGTCTCGTGTAAGCAGTTTTAGGTATTCGTTCTCTGTCAATGCATCTACTTATGGAATAGAATTCCCTTGATGTTCCCAATTGTAAATATATCTTACCCTTGTTTTAAGATGTGGTTGTATCACCATCTTTAGCTAGTCTTTTGTAGGTTAGTATTTCTAGATTTTGTATGTTTTTATACAGTACCGGTTTACCTGTTTGCTTGCTGTACGTATTTTTGTCTGGCCTACTCTAACTTAAGTGTCTGTGTGTAGGGGAGCACTACCTTCGTGTAACCCTTTCCTTGACTGGTTATAAACAGTTCAATTCATGATATCCTTTACTATCAATGTCTGCAGTCTTGATGATATTCTTAGCAACACAGTAAATCTCCTATTTGTGATGACTTTAGCTTGCTGCAGCATAGCTATATACAATCCAGTGGCTACGTAGCTAGCTCATAAAGACCCAATGTGTATTACACTGCCAGCAAAAGCCACTCCACTGGAAATACTTGATGGTAAAAAAAAAATCTCGCTGAAGTGACTTATGTATCTGTGTAGCTAGGGGGCAGCTATTTCCTACAAACTTAAAGCTAGTAGTGTTGAGCTCAAATCCCTTATGAGTGGGCTGTAATTAGGGTTGGTTGGATATGTTTTGTTTTGTTTTGTGAACAGTCATGCGAAACTTCTGGCAGCCGAGAAGACAATATTTAGCTAATGGCAAATCTATGGAGCAAATTTTTACAAACACTAGCTCCTGTCAATCTGTCCTTGTAGCTGACAAGGATATAGCTAGCAGTAGTAGTTACTTGGAAAGGAGGAGAACCTCACAAGATTTTTTGTGACGGTGATGTGTGCAAAGTATAGAACACTGAACACCTGTTATGAAGACATCAAGGTCTAGGCATTCCCTACATGCCTTACAAACTCCCAAGGCTGTCAGGTGTTCGCCAGGAAATTCACATGCCCTGTGTGACGGTATAACAGGACTGATGGTCATAGCTCCCTACTGTACTAGTGCTATCTGCAGTGAAGTGGATTGACCCCACATATCTGCATAGATGACACAAGATACTGGCAGAGGTCAGGATACAAGACAGAGGGTCACGTCAAGTTTCACATTTAGACCAACAAAATTGGAACATCCCAATGTCCATAATTATGCACGGAGCCTCAGAATTACTGTTTATTTATAACATCCTCACAATATAATCTCCTTTGCAATTTTGACTTCAAGGCAACTACCATGTTCTGTTGTCAATTGGGTAGTGAGACAATTGTTTTCAATTTGGACCTCATGCAGTTACTTTATTGTGGAGAGGAACTCAAGATTGAATGGAATATAGCTATACGTGCTGGATGTTACTTGGTGACTTTGTGGTGTATGCTCAAACTGCATGTAGCATGCATGTCAAACTCATGCATCTTGTGAGGTAGGTGCTGGACGGTTCACTGGAACACAAAGCATCGCAAGCTCCACACCTTTTTGATGAACAAGATAGTTGGGTTGTTTCATTCCCTTGAAACCGACGCAACTGGACAAGTTTTTAAAAAATTCAGTCCAGCATGCTGCTGACATCAGCATGCTTGAACAACAGCCTGACATATCTTAATCGTGTAGCTTGCTATAATTGTAAGATATGAAGGTTCATAAATCTAGTATGGGATAGATTGAAGTGGTGTTTGTTGTAGTGGAGTACATCTGCAGGAGTGAGACTGTGAATACTATATAGAGCTGTGGCCAGATGTACATTGTGATTGGTAGAAAAATACAGCAGCTCTATGGTCAGTTGTACTTTGTGGTGGGTAGACCAGTAGCAGCCTGGATCGATTACTGCAGACCATATGTGGTGAGGAGCAGCTGCATGCAGCAAGTGATGAGGAAGTGTGGTATCCACAGAAACAGAGTTAGGGTTGGGGTACACCACCAAAGCATGCATGCTGACGATCATTGGAGGCATGCCTTGGCCATACCACCACCACAATGAAAAGTAATGTAGTATGGGGTAGCTAGGACAGATATATAATTGAAGTTGTGGTTGTTGTAGAGGCCGGAGCTCTCTACTAGAATATCTGTGGGAGTAGAAGTATGAGACTACTAGAGAGCTTTGCAGCACAGTGAAAAATGACATTTCCCATCTGTCCTGTCTACATGAAATCTGACATTTCGTTGACTGTTCTCCACCAATCCTGTAGAGTATAAATGGTTGTGGATTCTCCCTTCACCTACCATGTACCACTTGCACGAAAATGCCATGTGCAGCCAAAGGTGTTCTCTCAATGTATGAAGAAGACATCCAGAAGGCCAAATTTGAACACAGGACATTGGTCGCACCACAGTGCCACTATGATCAGTTATCTAACTTAGGATACAGCCTGGTCAGCTAGTTAGTAGCACTATGGCAAGCAGTGTCACAGTATACTGAACCTCAACAATGGCACAGCAACCTGAAAAAAGCAAACCTAGATGTTCTGCAAAGTCACATTCCAGCCATCACCATGCAGGCCTCGTGAGCTGCACTTGGGTGAGGTACTGCTGTGAAGTACATGCAGTGGACAAATGTACCTTGGCACCTGGTCAAATCATCATTAGAGATGTAGCTACAATGCATGGTACAAGTGTATTGATAAGTTTCTAACTTGTTGTGGATACCATGGGAACAACACAATCAATGGAAAAACAGTATATGGCTAAGTAACAGTAATCAAAACTAAATGAGTACCAAAGAATGATTAACATGACACATGTCAGTTACTTCCTACTAACTTGGCAAGTCGCAACATGTCGTCTATACTTTTGTATCTCGCCGATCCTAAAGTTCGAGTTACACTTCGGACATATCAAGTTGGGATCGTATGGGATATCCTCATCTACCAATGTTTGCGGAGCTTCAGAATCACTCTTAATAACATCCTTAGCAGTAAAGTAAATCTCTCGTTCGATTCCCACTTCAAGTTGGTTTGATTCCAGGCCCTGGTTGGGTTGTGAAGTGGCAACAGTATTCAGTGGTGCTCCTCGCATACCCGGAGGATACTTCACTTGTGGAGAGGGACCTTGTTGTGTTTCTTGAACAGAATAATGAAGGTTCGCAGTGTGAGCATGTGGTGTACGCCTGGGCTGTGGCTCATCAAGTAGGTTTGATGTGGTATTAGGCCCATGATGACCAAACTGTGTATGTGGTATTGGCTGATGGCTTACTGGAACATGAGACATGGGTGTAGGATAGGAAGCCTCCCTCTGTTGGGGTGGATATGTCTGCTGAGAAGGTCGTGGAGAATTAGCAGGATTAAAACGTGATGGTAGAGCACCCTGTCTGCCACTCCCACCCCCAGCAGGTTGCCGATGGCCTCTGGAGTACTGCGACAGTTGTTGGCTGGCTTCCGGAGGTTGAGAAGACTGGCTTGATATGTTGGAAGAAGGTGGTGAATCTTTCTCGACAAAGTCTGGAGTATGTTCATGGTAAAGACCACTGTCATCATGTGCATGTTTGTGGTATGCGTTCGCCTCACTACTGATGGATGGCATGGGTGGCAGTGAACTAGGGCTAGCATTGGGATAACCTGGATGCAGGCTGGAGTGATGGGGAAAGGCATTTCTCTTCTGCAAGTGTGCTGGTTGTGGTTGGTGGTGGTACCCCAATGGAACATCTGGGCGGGTGCTAGCACGAGGTATCGGGTTGTGAGGGTCATGGTAGCCCCCAGTTATGATTGGGGATACGTTATGTTGGCTATGAGGTGGACCAGTAGCAGCTACATTGCTGGAGCGTTCCCAACCACCATGAATATACGGCCTAGTTGAGGGTACCCCACCACCACTGCCCCCAGTAAACCCAGCAGAGTGGGTATGGCTAGCTGAGGGTGCACCCCTAAATGCTGGTACCTCTGCATGACCAGATCGGGGAGGTATTGGAGGCCTGTCAAAATTATCACCCCTGTGATCTGCTGGTGTGAACTGGAAGGATTGAGCCAAGGCAGGTTTCACTGGTTGAACAAGGGGAGATGGAGAATGAGCACGAAAGTCAGTTGCTGCTCTTGGAACTGGTGTCTGCTGTGAATATGTGCCTGTTCCTCGTGAGTTGAGCATTGTCCTATCATCAACAGAATGACCCTTATGCATCTGTTGTGGTTTTGGGGCTTTTCGAGATGAGGGTTCATTGGAAGAGTTAGCCCGCTGCATTGGGGGAGATCCTTTGACACGGGCCACAGTTGGTGGCTCTGGCTTGGCGGGCAGTGGCTGAGGTAGAGGAGAGAGGGAGAGTGGATATGAGAATGTATGGGTGTGTACATGTAGTGTATGTCTGAAGAGAGAGAGGGAGGGGGACTGAAGGAACACTGTTCAGCATTTGATACTTACATTGCTTTCTTGTCGTAACTGATCATTCACTTTTTCTAGGTCGGCAGTCTTTCTCTCGAAAGCCTCCCTCCTACCCTTCTCCTTACGAGCCTCAGCCTCCACTTTCTCGTACTTAGTCTTCCATTCATCAGCCTCCCGTGCAAACTTCTCAACCTGTCAGTCAAGAGCATGTGATACTGACAGTACTGACAAAAGCTACTAAATACTACAATGCTACAATGTATGCATGAACTTTTAATATCCACATTATGCGAGCCAGTATCTGTGCGCACAAATTCATGTTTGCATCGTGTGTGTGTGTGTGTGTGTGTGTGTAAAAACAGCTGGTTCGACTTGCTTATTTGCTGCATATTGACATTGTCAATATTCTTGACAAGTAGCATGGAAATGTCTGAGAATTGCCAAACAGTTCCACTTCTTTAAGAACGATAAGTGTTGAGTGCAATATCCAGTTATTTATGCTGTTATTTAGCAGTTGAATCGTTGTAATAGCTTCAGCCGTTATCGTGCTAGTCTGGCTGATGAAAGAAATGAGAAATAAGAAGTCAGAAAATAGACAATTTAATCCTTTTGCCCATTTTGGCTGGTCTGGTACTTAGCGATGCTCTCCAGCAGTCTCATTGCTCATGAAAGCACTCGATAATGACTGATATAATTCGTAGAGGCCTTTGACTAATCTAACGCATACATTTCAAAGGTGACATTTGTGTACTTTAACGTGGCGGCCATTTTATTTTAGGGCCATCCCCACATATGGCATACTACTGTACACCATGATGACAACATGTACTACAGCTCGATAACACACCTGTTTTATCTGTACTTCAGTCTGATGTGTGAAGGCTCCCACCTGCTCCTTGTACTGGTCGACTTGTTTCTTGTACTGCTTCACCTGCTGTGTCTTTGACAACACCTCCTGTCGGAGCTGCTCATTCTCATGAGCAAAGGTAGCCACTTCCTGGTCTCTTACACTGAGGCGCTCAGAGAGTTGATCAATTTGTGAATGAAGGAGACTTTCTGTAGTTGACAGTGTATCTTTGTGTCGTTCCAGATCTTTCTTTGTGCGATCAAGTTCTTGAGCTGTGCGGTCAAGCTGTGCTACCATGGATTGTAGCTGGTGTTGGTAGCGTTCTTCGACTTCTGCCACTTGGCTGTGTGCTTTCTCTCGATCTTTACGCTCTTGTTGAAAGTCTTCTTGAAATGTCTGGGCCTACAAAATAGGCACATATTATTTAAATACCAGAATTTGAACAGAGTATTTAAGTACAAAAAAATGATGTGCCTCCTTAAGGTTACTAGTTGGAAACCTCTGAAATGCTTGTAGGCGTCAGTTGTTTACGTAAGCAATTATAGTTGACGTAGTACATAATAACTGTAGAACATTGTGGGGCGAGCCTGAGCGAGCAACACAAAGCAGCATCGTTTGGCTAACTAAGACTTCACCAGGTGTATTACCAGGTTACAGCATACAGGTAATGCATGTCTGCGGCTAGCCGAGATTAAGTCTGGCCTCCTGCTGGCCTCCATCTTTGCCTGGCTTGTCATGCATAGTTCAAGTAGGAGAGGAGTCGAAAAGTTGCTACGCATGATAAATACATCGTCAGCTATTCAACTACCAACCGCCTTCTATGTTCTGTAAGTAGCCAGGTTTGTCTTCACAACTTGCAGCCTTCGTACAGTAAATGTTCACGCTACTTCTCCCAAGCGTCGCTCCTCGCCGTCTTGAAAGTAGTCTAAGGCGAAAATGTTACTTATTGTCCGCATGTGGCACATGGATGCGTTGAATTACAGTCTAAACAGACATACGGAATACATATGACAGATAATATATATATGTGGCAGTCCCAGATAGAAATCAAATATTCCGTCGCATATTTCGAGCACATCACCGAGTTTGACGTGCTATAACGCTCAGCTTCCTCTAAGGGCGGGGCTCATACGCGCTTCACAGACGTATCAGGTATTCATGCATTTGCATAGCGCATATGAGCCCCGCCCTTAACGGAAGCTCAGCGCTATTGCACATCAAACTCAGTGATGTGCTTGAAATCCGCAACAGAATAATACAATTTCTATCCGGGACTGCCACATTTACATAATATATGAAAAATCCACCCTTCAACTCTCTAGTGTGGGGCTCACTCAGGCTCGCGTTGAATTACAGTCTAAACAGACATACGGAATACGTACGGCAGATTATAATAATATATATATATATACATAATATATGAAAAATCCACCGTTCGACTCACTAGTGTGGGGCTCGCTCGGGCTCGCCCCAATTGTTTAATGTGGAAGCTGCGCAAACACGCGTCCCTAAACTCATGGGGTGATGCTTGAGGCCTTGCTGTATTTTGAAGGCAGATCGTTCATCCATGCACCAAAAGGAAAGCGTTTCTTCTGTGTTCTGGTGTGTTGTACGGGTAGTGCAGTGTATTTAGCAGGGCGGCATGTAAAGAAATTGGACTTAAATTGAAGATTCTACATTCCAAAGCACATTTCTTACGCCTAAAGCAGCTAAATTCCAAGATATCTTTACGTGCCCACCTAGTAAATACCGTGTAGTAGTGCAAGGAAAAATTTCAGCATCGAACTCTTTACAGTCGCCGAGTAATTTGGCACAAAAGTGTTCAAGCAGGCTAATTGCTGGTCCAAATGTGTATGGCAATTTTAAGCAGAAGCTTTTTGTCTCCAAATAATATATTTCTTTCATGTGCTATAGGACTGTAACTCGTTTGAGGTAAATATCAGTTACGGTTTTAGAGATATCAAAAACAAACACTGAATTTGTATAGGTTATACAACGAGGTGGAGGTCTCTATGGGATATACACTACCGAGTGCCGCAGGCACGAGGTTGTGTATACCGTAGAGACCGAGACCGAGTTGTATAACCGACTTGTACCATGGGGCATAGCAACGCGCGCACGTAGTAGCAGGGTATAAAAAGCGAACAGTTCGTCATGGGCTTACACAATTTTCAGTACTAGAAAGATCTCTGAAAGTTGGCAAAAACGGAACTCCTGGAAACTTCACGCAGCAACTGAACGAGCTCGGTGACTGTGTCAAGTGAAACAGAGCCGGCGCAAACGACCGAGAGTTACCTGGATCGACTAACTCCTCTGTCAAGTAAACAAGAGTGAACAAGCAGCAACTGCTCACTCGAGGACGTACTCGACAATCCGTCTGTGTCAAACGACAGTTCCAAGACACAAGGCTGGCTAGGTCGAGGACCATTTGACTAAACTCCGCCCCATTACTTCCCCGTGCGCGCGTGGCCGTGGTCAGGGAACGAAGCGCACGAACTCTTCGCGATCATTCTGGACCTTACAGTACGATCACCACAGAAGCAGAATAACATTATTTTTGTGTTTTTCACAGAGCAACAACGGTGTAAACATCTCAGCTATTTATTGTTTACTTGTGCATACCAGCTTAGCTTACTGTATACTTACACTAGCTTAGCTTGCTGTATACATGTTCAAATTTATTGACAGTAAATGTGATTGCTTTGAACACTGTGCCCCCTGGTACAGGTGAATAAGTTAGCAGACGAGGTGAATAAGTTGGCAGACGAGGTTGGTATGAGATTTATTAACCTGATATAAAGCAATCTGATTGGTCAGAATTATCAACCATGGTACAAAAAATGATAAATGTTGTTACACATTTGGTGCACAAGCACACAATGTAGCTACCCTTCTCTGAGTGTTGTGAATATAACAGTCATGTGACCTTACATGCACAAACAAGGAATGTGATTTGATGGCAGTCAGAACTTTTAAGTTACAGCCCCACCAATGAACATAACTTATGGTAACAGTCACATGGCTAGGTCTCACCATCACTTTGTGTGCTTCCACTTCTCCCAAGAGATCTGCCTTCTCTCTGCGAAGCTGTTCCACTTCAGTGGTCAGAATAGTCACATCTCTACGAGACTGTGCCAGTTCCTGTGGACAAAGTAGTCACGGTACACAAAAAGAAAGAGTAAGCTATCAACTAGTGCTTCATGCACAGGATACATACTATGGTGGGTAAAAGGCGTGTTACTTTAACAGTTGCACACATGTACAGTGTATATATCTCTCTGGAAATGCTTCACGACAGCACAAATGTACTGTATACTGTGTAGACGTACCTGGATAGTATTCTCTATCTTTGCTTGCTGGGCTATTGTCTTCTGCTCAAAGTGGTTTCTTACTTTCACCACCTCATCCAGCTGAGCAGTGGCATGAGCTGATTTCTGATCTTGTGATGAAACTGCTTTGGAATGTTCCTGATGCAGTTTGGCCTACAAACAAACAAAACTTGTACATTACTTTATCATGACAAGGTGACCCGTATCACTTCACAGCAATTGCTAACTTCACTGCTTTTCTTTCAGGAAGGGAGATATCGTACTCACGTTAAACTTATCCGCTTATATCTCCACAGGAAGGAAATGAGTGTCTAACAGTGAAATACAGCAAGGTACATTCACTGTGTGCTTTATTTAGAATTATGCAGTGACTACATGCAAACCAGTACTTAATTAATAGCAAATATGTGCTTATAAGTGAAATGCACTTAATGAGTGAATACAGTAAATGGCAAGCTTAGAAGCAGATGCAGAAGGCACACAAGACGTGTTATATTATACATGGAAATCAGGCAAAATATGACATTACAATTTTGTGAGCAATGCAAATAATATAGTATTTGTACCTGAAGTTGCCTCAGTTGGAAGTCTAGATTTGCGTTTCTTCTGCTCAACTGTTCTATCTCCTTCTTCATGTGGTCATTTTCATGTCGTGTGGCTACTAGTGCTGTCTCATTCCCAGCACATGATTTCTGCAGGCACAGAAAAGTAAACTGACATTCTATCAGTTTCATAATGAGTTACACCATAATCTTTTTACAAGTGCATGTATTTACCTCCATCAAAACCAAGTGCATGTACATGAAAAGCGCATGCTTATGGAGATTAGAACTCGGGGCCCTCATGAATGTACACAGCGCAAACAGTGTGTACCAGGCCTCTCCTCGGGGGAGGAGGGGCCTGGGGACGAGGCTAGGTGCCCTCATGAATGTACACATACCTGCAATCTCTCCAACTCGTCCTGGACGGAGTCTTTTGCTGCAGTTAAATTGTCCTTCTTCTTCAGTTCTCCCTGAGTAGGTAGTACCAAAATAATGATATTCATAGCTATTTTGCTGTGCATTAATTACTAATATAATCCTCACTACTCTGAACAATTTTTTTTGCCAACTTTCGGTACTAGGCTATTGGGATTATAGCGAGGGGTCTACTGCAAATAGAATGCATAGCACACCATATAGCAACACGAACATGTACTAACATACACATATAAACTAGGCAGAGGCCTCATCATTGTGGGGATGTCTGACGAAGCAGCACACGTACTGCTGGTTTCATACAGTAGCGGTCAAAATATCTTACAACTATTTCCATAAGGGTAGTGGTCAAAATTAGGTTCACATTTCATTTCCGTACAATGATCGTACTACGTTGAATATAATGCGCAAGTACGATTATAAAATGGAAGTGGAACGGTGCAAATAAATGGATCGAATGGAACATTCCTGTACGGAGGTGAGAAATTTACATGTGCCGTATAAAAGAGCTAGCTAGGCAATTAAGTGCGGGTCATATAAATCAGCCGAGAAAGCGAAAGGCGAAGTCGAAGCGAAGAACGAGACACAACAAACACTAGCTATAAATGTAATTTGCTCTTGTTCCAGAGTATAGCCTATAGTTACAGCAAGCTAAAATACGGCGTTTGAGTGAGTGGGCATTAATTAGAATACACTGGCACATATAGACATTGCATGTTGCTTTAGCATTGTCAACATGCATGTAGCCATTTGTCGTCTACCATCCAGTTTGGCCTAATGGGAGCTATTTACACCTATGTCTAGCATCCTATTGACCTCAGCCATCTGTGAGTACGCAGCCAGGCCTAGTATCACATGCATGTATAGCCCTTACTTATAATGCAGCATTGGTATATAAGTCACTGTGAATGACAACTTGCCGCAGGCACAAGAACAGCAAAGCTAGCCAAGGTGAATCTCTGTCATTTTTTTGTGTTCTGTGAGCATACTGACTTGTACGTCTGCTAGCCCTTGTAGAGTGCAGCCTCTCATCCTGCTTGTCACTCATAACTGTCTTCATCCACACGAACATGACTTACTCAATGGCTATCAGAACTGCACATGCAAGTAAAATTATCATAGATCTGCTGTTTTTATAAACATCCAGTAAGTGGTCTGTCTGTGCATACACAAATGCGCATGCAATGCATTGATCGCTCAGACTCACCAATACACGTACCTCACTCCTTGCTAGCTGCTGCCTGAGATCCTTAACAATGCGGCTCTGCCCTTTTGTGTGCTCGACAATTTTGGTCAAATCAGCTGCTGTCTTCTCGAATGTCTGAAGCTGTCGACTTATGAGTGCAATCTTGGCATCTTTCTCACGCAGGAGTTGCTGTAACTCTATCATGTCAGTTGGGAGATCAAGTGGGGGAGGCTCATCAGTTGACTGGCCCATGGCAGCATCTTTCAATCGAGCTTGTGTCTTTGGCTTTAAGGATGAAGTAAGTTCAGAAAGTTGAGACTTTAGCTTTGAGATTTCTCTCTCCTTCAGATCTAACTGTCGTCTTAACTGAGATACTTCTTCAACAGATTCAGCTGTACCGGCCCCTGCTCTCTTCACCGGCCTATCAGATACTGACTGCCCTACTTGTGCCTCTTTCATGTGAAGTTGTGCTCTCAGGCTGCTAACCTCATTCTCCAATGTCTTGTAGGATCCTTCAAGGTGACGCTTCTCAGCATGAACCCTCCGGCTTTCTTCGTCCATTTCGCTGAGCTTTGTAGCTAGTTTCACAACCTGAGAATGATGTAAGATAGCATCCTTTTGGAATGACTTGGCTTCCTCAAGCTCCTTCTGCAACCGCTGGACTTCTTGCTCAAATGGCCGAAGGCGGCTCAGTTCGGCCATCATTTCCTGGTTGTAGCTCTGATAGGTAACCTCCCTCCCACTTTGCTGCTCTCCAGCCCCACCCCCACTTTGCCTTCCAATCTGTTCCTTCAGCATACGATTCTTTGTCTCTAGCTCATCCATTTGCTGAATGGCTCCATCCAGTTGCTCAGTGACAGTTTCTGCTTCCCTCACTTTCGCACGAAGCTTTACCAACTCATTCTTTTGTTGTCGGTCAGATACCTCATACGCACTCAACTGTTCTGTCATTTTTGTAATATTTTCCAGATAGCTATCTTCGTTGGTATGTCGCAGACCCCTCTGGGAGGTTTTTTGGGTTTCCTCAAGGACTTTACCCAAAGCTTCGATCCTCTGCCCTCTCTGCTCAAGTTGATTTGAGAGAGTTTCAATTTCACTGTCCCTGAGATTAACTTGAGTTTGAAGTTGTTGAATTTTCTTCTGGACACTTCTGCGGTCTCTAGCTCCAAGACTGGCTAATTCAGCTGGACTGATTTCTTTTGACATAGCCCTTTGGACATCTTCAAGCTTTACGGAGCCCCGTGGTTTCTCTCCAATCACCATCTTCGATACACCATCCTGTGACACAACAATAGCAGAATCGTATAACCAGTGTATGCCAATTATAGTATCTACTAGCTGTAGACCATAGAATTTTCCCACTTTCAATACTTCACATTTAGTAGATCTCAGGGCATATTTGTACACAGCATTGCAACTGTGGTGTGCTCTTTACTTGGAATGGACTTACAGTTACTACTCAAACAGTAAATTGTGAATGAAAGTTCCAATAGACTACGTACTGCAGTTGGGTTGTAATGCAGTTGTCAAAGTTGTCATCGTCATCGTCATCTAGTTGTCAAGTGATCTATGGTACAAACTTCCTGAACAAAGTCAGCATTATAATTTTTGCAGCTATTGGAATGAGGCTGTTTGAATTAGCATGGGTTGAGTATCAATCTGGAACAGGCATTTCATAAGTTACACATTGTGTAGGTGGTAACAGTGTGCAATTCACTTAATTTATTCTCCAATCTACATACATGTAGCTGACTAACTCAAAATTCATCACTTACGGCTGATGATGGCTGACAGTAAATGCGGTTGGATGGGCAATTGTCCTCCAGTGAGCTATCTGTCAGAGACTGCAGAATTGGAGAAGCAATTTCATATATTATGTATAGATTGAAACATTGACATGCCCAAGGCCTCTAATAAGTTGATGTTCCAGCTCCCTACCACACAAAGAACATAATTAACTAGGGGGAATGTAGAACATTGTGGGGCGAGTGTGAGCAAGCAATGCACTACAGTTATGTAGCTAAGGCTTTACTGCCAGTGTTAGCCCTTGTACACTTACTGAGTAGGTACTACGCTCCAGCTGCCTATCCCGAATGTCGTTGCCAAAACACAACTGCTATCTCTTGTACAGTAGGTGCGCACGCTCTGGCTGTCATTCCTGGCTATCATTCATAACTATCGTCATTCAAGCTCACCCTAGCTTGCTGCTAGAACATCAAGTTGTACAAAAATCTTACTTACACTCTGCATGTGGCCTGCGGCTATCGCGTTAAATTACAGCGTCAAGAATATACGGAATGACGTACGACAGAAAATAATAATAATAATAATAATATATGAAAAATTGCAATAGAACACACTAGTGTGGGGCTCGCTCACGCTCGCCCCAATCAATGCAATAACACTTGTATGCACCCGAGATAGCTTCGGGTTATTTACTGCCACAGCTAAATAAGTGTTTTGAGTTACATATAGTAGCCTGTCATACCGTAGATCGGGAAATTTTCATGTTAAAAAATAATTCGCATGAAAAATCTTTTGTGGTGTTAAATTTTTTACAGTTTTATTCGATCTGCGAAATTTGTTTAACAGTTGATGGTTAGCTGTAGTCATCGATTGGACAATTACCTCGGGGGGGGGGGGGGGCTGTGGACTTCCACGTACGCTTATTCAATGGTCATTTTTCGCGTGTTAAATTTTCGCAGTTGCTCTCGACCACGAAATTATCTAACAGCGAAATTTTCCCGATCTACGGTATTTAACTTTCTTCCCTCTGTTCACTTACTCCTGGCTGTGAGTGTTGTAGTTTCTGAAGCTGCAACTGATGCTCCATTGTTATTCTCTCCACCTCCCTCCTTGCTTCCCCCTCCTTCCTTGTTGCTTCATCACGAACAGCTTTCAGTTCAGAAATCTGGGCTAGATAGTCGTTTCGTTTTCCTGCAAAATCACGTTCTCTGTCACGTAGCTCTTTCTCCTTCTGTTGGAGTTGGTTTTGGTAAATGGCCTCCATCTGTTGAACACTTGAACTCGGGTTTTCCCCAAACGTTCGCATTCGAGCTCGATATTCCATCTCTTTCTGGGCAAGTACGTTTTCAAACTCTTTTGTGAGTTTCTGTATGCGTTCTTCATGTTTCCTATCTGCGTTTGCAGCTACAGTTTCCAGCTCTTGAATTCTTTTCTCATACTGTACTGTCACACTACCACCTCTTTCAGCCTCTACCATTTTACTCTGCTCAAGTTGTTCATGCAGAGCCTTGACTTCACTTCGAGCCACATTACGCTGCTGTCTGTACCTCTCTAATTGTGTCTTGATAGCCTGGAAATCCTTCCCTGTCTCAACTTTGGGTTCATGTGGGGGAAACTGAAACAGAATTAAAGCAAATGTAACATATGTAATTGTACATAAGTCTGTCTCCTGAGAGAGGAGAGTACATGTAGAACAATACACAATTTGCAGGGGAATAGGTACATTGCACAATATGCTGGGAAGTACACTGTACGTACATTGTAAGTTGCCAGTCTGATGCAAGGTACGTGAGTCATGCACATTGTACTGCACCAAACTTTGTCAAAAACCATGCACGCCTATTGTACCCATCGTGACTTAATTGTCTGTATAGTTATTCATTTAGCTTGCATCCACACTTCTTGGAATGTCAGTTAATTGTTGTAGCTAGTGCTGGGTGCGATGTATTCTAATTGAAGTGCACCTCCAATTCTTCAATGCCAGCTGCTTAATTGCACAGGAATCTTCAATTACGGTACTAGCATAGTCCACTAAATATGATATGGCTCAGTATATCAGCCTATCAATCTGTGGGGAAAGACCCTCGTTGTGAAAACACAATAGTGGAATTTTATCAACTATGACAACAGAATCCCCATGCACACATACACACACTAAGCAAAGCTACCAGTAGACATGCCTAGAAACTAATTTTTGAAATGTAAGGGCTGCGCCGAATGTATTCGAAAAGCTTCCTTTTTATCTCTAGCTGCGACAATCTATTTGGCTCACTAGCGCAACCCATTTGCTAGTGTCATGGCTGTACTGGCTGGTGACACGGGAATATGTGTTTTCCTCATGGTGGTAGAGTGGCTCCTTTTGTTTTCTTGCAAGTTCCGAGTGCCTTAGGACATTCATTGAATCGACTAAGAATGGATGCTACATTGGAACTAGTATCATCTCCTGCGATTTTACAATGGTCATGCACATAGTTACGAGTGATTACAAAATTTCTAGGCAATTCCTCTGCTTTGCCTGATTTCCTGCCCATTTTCCTTGGCATTATGCTTCCTACTTGAGCTTGCCTGTTGTTTCGAAATTTATGCTGGCAGATTAGGTGCAGGCCTAGCAATTACAGCAAAGCACTTTGCGAGCTCACTGTGTCAATGATGCATGAATGTAGCCTCGTTCCCAGGTCCCGCCCAGCTTTCCATCGCTTGCAGTACGGAAAAGCGGTAGAGGGCCTGGAATAATTTATCACGTGAGTGACGTAGGGGTAGAGAGAAGGGTAGAGAGGACTTAATTGAGCGTAGATGGATCGTCGATGTGCCCACGCACGTAGTTGATCGATAATCGACAGTACACGTAGCTGTTTTTTTAGTAGGAGCCCGTTCTGGCAGTTTTTTCGAACAATAAGCGCAGAGAAAACTTGAGCAAAGCCTAGGAAAGGGCGACCTTGGCGTTTAATAGCGCCTTGAAAGCCATTCTCCGGGGTGTACAGCGGTCAGTTTGCCAGGTAAGCGAATAGGTTAGCGTGATTTTCAAATGTACGGGTCTGTGTACGCTCACCATAGCTTTCCGTACTGCCAGGTAATGTAGCATAGTGCCGTCTAGTCCTGTTCTGTCGGCCATAAAGCTATCGCAACTGTATTTTGTCCATACAGCGTGGGTGAGTTCATTCGTTCGCCCACATGTAATTAAGTTCTCTCTACCTATGACGTTTCTCACGTGATACATTTTACCAGGCTCTCCCCTTTCCTTTCGATTTTTCGTTCGTGCGCGGGGAGACCCTGGGAACGAGGCTAGCATGAATGCAGGTAAGCTTATTCACTTTGAACAGTGAGCTTTAGGTCCTGTTAAGACCTTGTGTAATCTGGGTGGAAACGCCAAAATCACTTTATGTGCTCTTGAGAAAGGAGCTCACAAAGTGCTCCGCTGTACTTATGCTCCATAGACTGTGGAAGTTGTACATGTAGGTATGGAACAGAAGAAATTGTAGGTATGATGTATCCTATAATAGTCAATATTGATTGAGTATCTCAGTCCAAGACCTTATGCAATACCTCATGTAACTAAACGTGAAATGGATGTGCATAATAAACTGCTACATTAGGAAATGCGGCTGTCTACGTATACATGGTTCACAAAAATGTGTATTTCTAGTGGTCAATACACCATGATGTTTGTAATATAATCAGCTTGCAATATATATGTGTGTTAGTACAACACATGTATCAACATACCTTCTGGTAACCATCTACGCCCTCAACATTGGGAGGAATGTCTTCATGGCTAAGTTCAACCCAGTCTTCGTGCTTCTCTACTCCTGCTACTTCCGACATTGACACAATAGCCAGCGACTCAATGCCAGCCATGGTGGCAGGTTGTGTGTGGCCTCCAACTGTCAGGTGGGAGGGGAATCCAGCCGGAGGACTAGTAGGGCTGGTGGGTGCCCCTTCTGATGTACGACGACCCTGTGAGGAGTGGAACAATATAATAGAACCTGGATATGAATGGTGAATTAAACCTCACCATATATAGTCCTATCGGGCATGAATCATACAGTTATAGCCTCATTCCCAGCTAGCCCGGGAATGAGGCTAAAGTACATGCTGTATACACCAAGTTGGTGGCTCATGTTTAGCAAATATGGAAATAAGACCAGTTGGATCTGCATGTGATGAAAAGCTCAATCTGTATACCAATAGTTATGTGTACGCCATATACAGATCTAAACAGATCAGCACCTGTACTAGCTGTTGTGTGTGTCTCAATTAAGTAGTGACAGTCTAACACCTCCATATATGGATGTGATGGTGTCTGATTGAATGCCTTGCATACACTAATCACTGCACTTTGTTTAATCTTCGTGCATACCAGACCCCACGTCATGGCAACAGGCTATGTGGACACACCCATCTATATACATGTGACAGCACTTAGGCAGGGGGGTGGTTAGATTGAAGAATGAAGGAGGTTAAGGAGGATAAGGAAATTAGGGAGATGTTAGGGAGGGAGGGAGGAGGGAGGGAGGTTAGGGAGAGGCTATGGAGGAAGGAGCAACGTTAATTAAGAGGGAGGTTAAGGAGAGAAGAAGGGAGAGAGGGAAGAGGGGTGTGTAAGGAAGGTAGGAAGGGAGGCTAGGGAGGAAGGGAAATTAGGGAGTTTTGCATGCCATTATGTCACAAAAACCTCCAACCACTACGTACCAACCTAAGCAGTATTCACATCAACGTGACACCCGTCGTTAACAATGGAGCATTAATTATTGACAAGTGGAATTGGGAAACGATTTTAGTGGATGGTGTCCCACGGGCGTAATAACCGATCTCAGAGACTAAGACTAAGCCTTCATGGGAAGTGTCATTTGCTTCTTCCGTTAGTTTAGGGTTAGGCTAGGGATTGGGTAGGATTCTATTTTAATTAACATCGACACGACTGTGTTGACATTAACTGCTTAGGTCGATGTCGAGCTTTTGGCGTTTTTTTTTTTTTTTGTGACAAATGGCATTTCATAAGAGAGAGGCTGGAGCATGTGCAAGCTAGGCAGCACTATTGTTCAGGATAAATCAGCACACATGAATTAATACAGTTGGGCATGGCCACCCATGTCTCTATATCCCCTGTCTATTCAACATGACAGCAAGTAGCCAACCCTCTTTGTACATTGTATTTACAGTGAAGAAATCAAAGAAGGCCTATGTTATGGTCTGGGGGTTGGGTGAGGCAACATACAATGAACCACATCATTCTGCTACAAGGCAGGTCTGGATGTTATACAACGAGTCACCCACTGTGCAGGACACAACACCAGTCTCATCAGCTTGTTGGGATATATAACTGTTAAGGCTGAATTTTAAACCTTTGACCGGTTTATAAACCGTTCAACTGGATTATAAGCTGGTCGGCCGGATTTAAAACCGGTCTGGTGTACACTAAGTCAAAAAGCGGGTCAATAAGCCGGCGTGCGTGGTCAAAAAGCGGGCCCACACTTGCACTGGACGGCTTAGCACCTTGTGCACGTGGTCAATGGTCCTTCACGTGTGCTGATAAAAGCTACTGAAAAGAAGCAGTGAAACACAATCTGGGAATGAGGCTAGCCAGTTTTTTTTCAGTCTTAGCTTTACTTGTCAGTCACGCAAGCTAGACCCAACCAACGTCAGCGTGGATTGCTTTCAGTATCCGATCCGCGCTGGTGCTGGTTTGGTCTCGTTTGTGAGACTACCTTGCTTATTCCGTTTTTATTATCTATGCTTGTATGCTTCTGTAAATCATTCAGCTAGCTTTCATGTCATTCGTGCCACAGGCTGTTTGTTCGGCAAGTTTGTACAACTTTCATGTTTGGGCTGCTTCTAAACCATTCAGCCAGCTTCCAAGTTGTTCAGCCAGCTTCCAAGTTGTTCAGCCGGCTTCCAAGCCGTTCAGCCAGCTTTCGTGACCACTTCACTTTGTATAATTGAAAGCGGGCCAACCAGTTTAAAAACTGGATTACCAGTTTGTAAACCAGTGGCCCGTTTACAAACTGGTCAAGTTTGCAATCGGTTTGCAACATTACTAAGAGATGGGTATGTACTATGTGAGAAAAGGCTGGCCTTAACCATACATTGGAGGTAGCATATCATCTCGAAATTAGTGTATTTGAACAGCTGCTTCTCATTTTACGAAAACCGTCACTACGAGCAACCGATTGTAATGCGGCCAGTATACATAGCTACAAAATGCTTACACAGTTAGTGTATATAGGATATAGTGATCACTAATCAGCCAATAAAATGTACAGGTGTACAAATAGGTAGTACCCACAAAGGGGAAGCACAAACTGATAAGTACACAGGTGATAATGGATGCTGACACAACAGATGTATACTACTAACCTCTGCATGACCTGGCCTGGATTTGTGAATGATGTTTTCCCTGGCAGATCTCTGGCCAGATGATGTATGAGTTGGGGACTGAGTTGAAGAATATTTTCCACCAACATACGGTCTCGTAGCACTGGGTTGTTCACCAGATGGGGGTGTGGGGATGACAGTAATTGGGGTCGGCTGTGGGATCTCTTGCACACAAGGGGTTGTTTTGGGTCGGGTTGTGCTTTGTGTCGTCCTCACGTGTGCTGGGACCTCTGCCTTACTGCTTGTTGCCGCTCCACTTGAATAAAATTCGCCAGTTTTGCTCTTGGTGTGGTACGATTGCTCTTGTCTGCTTCCATCTTGTGAGTCAGAGCTACTCTCTCTCCTAAAACCACTTCTTGACGAATGTGATGATTGTGAGGGGTCAGACGGTTTGTCTCCACCATGTGGCCACCTTCCCTTTATACTGGACTGACGGCCAGTATTTTTTAGCCAACGCTCAGATTCATCCATCACTCAAGGTAGTAATGGCAGATGATGCTCTTTAGAACACCATCGCTATGGAAACAACCTGCTAGTGTGTTCTGTGAATGAAGAGGGTAGACACTTAGGTGCATGAGAGAACATACAAGTTAACAGTATTAGATCAAGATTAGGACTAAGACAACAATCGATTAGTCAGTTGCAATTAGGTTTGTTGACCACAGTGCTTGCTTGGCTACTATTCGGTACTGAGTTTTACAAGTATCTTTCATCACCATGCATCACCATGTACTAGTTTTGCACTATGATGGCAGCCATGTGTCCTCACATACTACTGTCACACAAACAAAAAAGCTAAGTTTCAACAAATGAAGACATGTCAATAACCAATAATTAGTCGCCTGTATATTTTAGCAACTAAATAGTTGATTATGAATATCTTCTAGTGATAAAGGCCATCTCAAGAGAAAGGGTTACACAAAAGGCATTCCTATAAAAGTGCTCCCCCTTATCAAGATCTAGCCATACTAGCAACATAGGTCTCTTTCTCTTTCAGGGTGCCCTCAGTTCTACAATGTACATCACAAAGCTTATCTTTGGAGGGGCTCATCAGTCCCGAAAATCCCTTGACAGTTAATTATACATGACTAGGGGAATGTAGAACATTATGGGGCGAGCGTGAGCAAGCAATGCACTACAGCATTGACTGTTATGTGGCTAAGGCTTTACCAGTAAAGTATCAGATCACAGCACACAGGCCATTCATGCATGGCATGTATAGCTTAAACGAGGTTTGTAACTCTACTGTCTACAAAAGTGCTCAATAGCTTAGAAAAATTGTCATGGTTGCAGAGAAGAGCTTTTCTTGGGGTAGTACTACACAACAGAGCCATTTGTCCTACCAGCACGCAGCTACTCTGGTTGTTGCAGTTATAGGCTAAGTCAGAACACAGTCTGGCATGCATAGTCCTTCAAGACCCGAGGCATCTTTGAGAAATAGTAGAGGGAAGCCGCCACGCATCAGCTATGGAGCAAAATGTCTGCCGCCTAGTGCGTTCGGTAAGCTGCATGAGCCTTTCTACACAACTGTTAGCCCTTGTACACTTACTGAGTAAGTGTTACGCTCCACCTGCCTATCCCGAATGTCGTCGCCAAAACACAACTGCTATCTCTCGTACAATAGGTGCGCACGCTCCGGCTGTCATTCCTGGCTATCTTTCATAACTGTCGTCATTCAAGCTCACCAGAGCATCAAGTTGTAGGAAAATGTTACTTATACTCCACATGCGGCCCGCGGCTATCGTGTTAAATTACAGCGTCAAGAATATACGGAACGACGTGCGACAGAAAATATATGAAAAATTGTAATAGAACTCACTAGAGAGGGGCTCGCTCACGCTCGCCCCAATTACTACTGGGATCATCTTGTTAGCTGAATTACTCCAGCTAAACAAAATACACACACACACACACACACACACGCATGCAAGCACGCACGCACACCCACAAATGCACGCACGCACACACACGCACACACACACACACACACACACACACAAAGCTCTGCTACAGCATTTCTCACTAGTAGTAGTTCACACAGAACAGCTTGATCTCACTTTAAACTGACTTGATCTTATGCATTTCGGAACAATGAGTGGACAAAAATGCAAGGCACTAATATGAAAATCATTCTCGGTTCACTCACAAAGACACGTGCACAAAGAAAAATTGGTTTTATTACCTCAAAAACTTCAGTAGCTGTACAAACTGTGAGCCAAATAGATCAACCACGTTATATCAGCAGCCAATTACACCAGTTGGGATGTCTTCGAGTCCTATTTCAGCCAAAAACGCACAGTACAGCAGCGTCAGCGCGCCATCTTTCCCAAGAAAGGTAAACATGAGGAGGGGAATACCCTTGAAACCCCCCCCCCTATGAATTTTATGACGTCATAACATACACTAGTGACGTCACACTATTTAGGCAAGCCTAAGTAGCTGAGACAGTGAGTACCCCGAAGGCGAAGCTTGGTCCCGTTGGCGCACAGATTGGTGAGACGACAATGTTTAGCGTTCTTTCAACTTTTTAGGCTGCTGTTTTGATATGTTTAGTGTACAGGGAAATTGGCTATTTGGGTAACTAAGGGAAAGACAGCTCCTTTTGACCCCTATGAACCGCAAAAAATATTTGTGCACTGTAAACAAGCGGTAATCCACCCTCCTCGGAGGAATGAAGGAAGTGTGTTATCTTGTGACTTTCATTGTAGCTAACAGATGCAGTTAATACACATGGGTGTGCACATACATGGAAATCCTGGTAACACCGTGTTGCCCTCAAGCTTAGGAGGCATGGCAGCCAACTGCTATGCAAGGAGTGGTCACTCTTGAACAAACTTTTGTCCCATGATAGGCATAGGTCTCAAAGCTACACCCTTCACAGAATAGGGAAGGGTGTGGTCACACTACAACTGATGAGGGGTTGCCAAGCAATGGTTAGGTAACAAGATACCGTCGTCTGCTAAAGACTGTGACATATTTTCCTGCACCATGATAATGACTATCAGAAGCATGGATCCCATTGGTTGCAGCAGTATTCTGCCATGGCAACAACTTGATGCTTGCAGACCCTCTTTCTGCAAAGGGTGTGGCTTGCAAGATGAGACGGTAGCTATGTATGTTTCAATGGGGATATATTCTGGAATAGTCATACACAGTTGACAACACAGCATTTTTGCCTACTCTGGGGCGGAAATCTTGTTTTGTACATCATGAGACAGATGTAGTTCATGGAGACGTCTAGCCTTGTACCCAGGCACCACCTGCAGTCCCAAGTTTGCTGGTAGACAGACTTGTAGGCCTTTGGGAATTGCTTGTAAAATTGCTCAGTCCACAAAGCTACATCTCACGAGCCAAACCTCTCTTCTGTTCGTAGGTGACCCTGTGAATGTAACGAGGAGATGTTTGTGTGGGGGAAAGCAGACGATGGACAGCTGGGATTGGGGGGAATTGAGGATACATTCATCCCTGTTGCCAGGTCAGAAGAGATATACATGTCCTGAATTCGGTTCCACTGTAGTGGTATCCCAGAGGGGGTGGGACAAGCTCTAAGAATCACGTGAAGAAATTACATTCCATTCTTTGGTATATACGCGGAAAGTTCACGGGGATTTACAGAGATTAAACAAGTAAGTGCTCGTAGCATCAAAGTTTGCTGGGGGACCTATGGGGACCAATGCTTGGAACACTTGTTCTTAGGGTAGAACATCCCTACATTGTCGGAAAGTCAGAGAAATCTGGGTTAGCCCACCTTCCATGCCGGGAAATGTGCATGTTACCGATTGCAGGAGTGCATGTTTTAGCTTTAGCAATGCAAACCACTCTCAAAAACTGCACAAAAAGCACTCAATAAGGGCTGTAGCGCACAGAATCAGACGATTTCACTAAGCATTACATTGCTGAGTGCACGTGAGCTTGTCCTACATGTACCTCCCCTGGTGGTATCCTGTTGCCAGTTCATTAGGATGCTATTTCAGTGTTATTGTGGATAAGGCCAGCGACCTGACTGCCTTTCATGTATGGGTCTCCATCTCCCGATCACCCCAGCCAGCATAACATCCCTCCAGGGAGATGTGGTTTTGCATATATTCACACACTGCACGCACACGCACACACACACACACACACACACACAGGTGGAACAAGCATGTTGGCCACCGTGCAGTGAGGCAGATGGCGTGTGGTCGGAGCCACACATTGATCCTCCTGGAAGATGAGAAGGTGTTGTCCTGCGGGAGCAATGAACAGGGACAGCTGGGTCAAGATGAGTCTTCTACAAGACCAGGTTAGGAGAGGAGGAGTGTGTGTGTGTGTAAGGGGAGTAGGTAGAGGGATAAGTATCAGGTATAGCCGGAAATATTGGTGGTCTTTATATTTGGCGGTTTGGCCCCAAACTGAGCATTAAAAATATTGGCGGAGTTTAAATTTGATGGTGGTGCCTCGCAGCGTATTACGTCATCATAAACATTGCACGCGCGTTTATCAGGGAGCGTTGCTGCCCTCTCGCTTGAGGAACTTGAACAAAGCCATGAGTTCGCAAATTTACAAGAAATATAACTGGCAGCGTGCTAGCGCCGAGCTAGCTATATGTACAGCCGCGTAAAGGGGCGCTGGGTGGAGCCAAGAGCGCTACTGCATGCATTACGTCATTACGCATTGCGAACGAAGATAACATTGGCGGATTTTAATTTGGCGGTTTCAACCCCGACCACCAAACTGCCAAATTTAATTCCCCGTCAACTTTTCCGGCTATATGGTATGTATTTTACATTATTTTGCATTTCAAACCTTTCTGTTCAGCTGTGGTTCACTTACCACATGGAGTGAGTGTCCAGCATGTGTCGTGTGGCCACTCGCACTGTATTGCTCTGGACAACCGTGGACAGTTGTTTAGCTGGGGAGACAATACTCATGGACAGCTGGGGGTGGGGAGGAAGGAGAGCTCCAAGCCTGTGTGAGGGAGGGAGGGAGGGAGGGAGGGAGGGAGGGAGTAGGGAAAAGGGAAGGAGGAGAGGAAGGGAGGAGAGGAAAGGGAGGGAGGAAGAGAAGAAGGAGAGATGGGAGGATGGGAGGAAAGATGTAAGGGAGGGAGGACAGAAAGGAGGGAGGAAGGGGGAGGAAAGGAGGGAGGAAGAGAAGAAGGAGAGATGGGAGGAAGGGAGGAAAGATGGAAGGGAGAGAACAAGGAGAGAGGGAAGCTAGAAGAAATAAAGGCAACAAACAGAATCCGTATTTATCGCATCTCTGTTCCTGAAGGGAGGAATGTAAACATACATCTAGCCACAACTCTTAAAATCTTGCAAGTGTTCATGCGTATATGTATGGTTCAAATTGCACTTGTACATACATATTTTGTGTTTATGCCAGGCAAGGTAGTTTCTCATCAGCCAATTGCTCAGTTTGCATGTGGGTGGGCAGTCATTATTCATGACCTTTAAAATGTGCAGCCATGTGGAGTCCTTGGCCCAGTTCACTGTTGTGCAGGCAACGTGCGGCAGCCATCATACAATGACACTTCTTCAGGGTAAGGAAGTAGGGTCTGTCTCTTACTAGGGTCTACAGTGCACACATCTATCTAGCTTACTAACTCACTACACACACTAGCCTCGGTCCCAGGGCTCTTGTGGGGGGAGGAGAAAAGAGAGGAAAGGGAGGGAGAGTGTGTAGCCTGGAGATACACCATTGTAATCTTGAAACACCATTGTAATCTTGTGTTCGGGCCCCACCCTCTTATGTGAAAAACATCTGGTGTACGTCTCTAAAGCACTTTCATGGTTGTGCTTATAGTCAGCAATGTTGATTTTAATAAACCAATGAATTTGAATTACATCATGCAAGCATGTGATCTGCAAACATAATTGACTTGTCTTGACCTTACCCAAACTCATATACATATGCATTAAAAACAGTTGTTACTGCTAATCCAGCAGTCTCAGATCAAATCCATCCCCAGTGAGTACTGTTAGTGTTGCATGTGGGAAGAGTTGGGGAAGGAGGGTGCACCAGACCTTTTTCCTCGTGAGAGAGTCTGGGCTTGAGATTAACACTACTGGTGGGAGCTGTACAGTTTCAACACCAGCTTAAAACATTCTTGTTTTAGCCTAGTACCCAGGTCACGTTAAAGGAGTTTAGGGCATGCATGCAGATAGTAGTGGAGCAGTAGGACTACGTACTACTCTACTATCTGTGTTTAAGGTTAGGGTTACACTGTACACTGTATATAGAGGTGGTTATGAGGGCTGTTTATAGCTCAGTGCTCAGAGCACTGGCAGCACAAGCCTTACACTGTACACTGTATATAGAGGTGGTTATGAGGGCTGGTTTATAGCTCAGTGCTCAGAGCACTGACAGCACAAGCCTTGTCTGGCTTTTACACTATCCTTTCATTCGCCTCATGACATATAGAGGGTATTGTGTGGCCTGGTGGTTGCGTGGTGGTCGTAACTCAGTGTATGGCGAGGCCAGAGATTTCGGCCACTGCTGGTTTTTGTACTTCTCATTCACCTCATAGCATCAGAGCATATCTTCACAAACACGTATACTGCCTTTTTCTGCAGATGGTCGTCTGTTCTCCTGGGGTCAAAACTCTCGCTCACAGCTCGGTCACAGTTCCGACTCCCCCAGCATATCCACTCCTCGTGTGATAAAAGCCCTTGAGGGTGTCCCAGTCACGCAGATTGCTACTGGTGGAAGGCATAACTTTGTTCTGTCCGTGTCTGGAACTGTGTATGGGTGGGGAAAGAACGAGTGAGTTCCGCTGCATGATGTAATGTATGTTCTAATTATAGGGAATTCAAATGTTTTGGTGGCTATATTTGTGAGTTGTGTGAAATGTACATGTACATGTAGTAATAAAGCATCATATACGCCATTTCTTGCACTGGCTTACCTGATCCTATATTTGGCCCGCTAAATGAGTGGAACCTGCATTTTTACTCTCCAGTTTTGCACACAAAATACGTACGTGCATACTATTGGAGTTTTCCCGTTCATTTGCTCTGATTTTACACCACAGCAAGACATTTTGGGTTGGTCTTATAGAAAGGAACTGCTAAATTGTAATAATGTAATAACTGTTGTTTGTCTTATCTTTATCCATAGTTTTGGTCAGCTGGGCATTGGACATCAGAATGGTCAGTGTTCATGCGTCCTACGCAGTGGGTGACTTTGCATAACATCTAGGCCTGTTTTATAAGGGAGATGTGGTTCGTTGATTGTTCATGCATGTATGTAATACTGTTGTGCAGTCGTGAAATGTCCCCTCCTTCCCCTCCGTCCTTCCTTTCTCTCTCCTCTCTTTTTCCCTCTCCCTTCCTCTCCCTTCTTCCTCTCTCCCTCCTTCCTTCTTCCTCTCTCCCTCCTTCCTTCTTCCTCTCTCCCATCTTCCTCTCTCTCTCTCCTTCCTTCTTTCCCTCTCTCCCTTCCTTCTTCTCTCTCTCCTTCTCTCTCTCCTTCTTTCTTTCCCTCTCCCTCCCTCTTCCTTCTTCTACTCTCCCTCCTTCCTTCTTTATCTCTCCCATCTATATTCTTCCCCTTTCCTCTCTCTTTCCTGTGTTATGTCTCCCTTCTTCCCTCATTTCTCTCCCCCACTCCTCCCCAGACACAAGTGTTCCTACTGAGCTGATAACATTACACAACCATGAAGCCAAACACATTGCTTGTGGAGATGACCACACAGCTATACTCACTGCGGTAAACACACAGATGGTCCGTGTATACATTCACTTGTAGCAAGAGCGCATAAGAACGGGCAGCTTGAGTAAGAGCGTGTAACTCCAATAGAAGCCCGTAGTCCGGTCAAAATTATTGAACCGTACTAAAAATAGAACACCCGGTCATGTGCTTAGCAACAATGGCTTATGTCTACATGCAGCTGCTCAGTACATGTTACTATTTTTAGTACTTGCGGTAAATTTCGACTGGTTTCGAATTTTACGGAGTTGCACGCTCTTACTCTAGCTGCCTGTTCTTATGCACTCTTGCTTGTAGTGTAGGTTTGATCAGGTGCATCATCTCTTAGCCTCGTACCCAGGCTCTTGGTGGGCAGAGAGAAAAAGAGCCTAGCATCTACTGTTCGCGCATGCATGCACGTAATTATCCACTGCTGAACACATGTTCAAGCATTAGTGGGAGGAGAACATGAAATACACATCCACATGATTGATAGTGTGACATACGTTTAGGAAGTATACTAGCATAGTACCCTAACCTACCCACCGAGAGCCTGGGTACGAGGCTTCATCATCTCTGCACTCCTAAGCATTTCTTCCTTTCTTACTGGGGTGATCCACTAACTCTCTCCTTTTCCCTCACCCTCTACCCACCTCTCTTCCGACCTCCCAGTGTATTTCCCATTGCCTTCTTCTCTATGTTCCTAAGCATCTGTTTCTTGAGATGGATGGTTGTTGCTTAATCATAGAAGCATTTATAACCAGGATTAAGTTTATTGGTTGGCGAAAAATTGTTTCAATTACTTTGGTTATTTGTTACTTGATTGTTCCCGTTTGAAGCTCCTGATCACTTGATTTATACATTTACAAAGGACAAATTGGTAGCCACACCTTCTATGCTGACCACGCCCACTTTTGTATCCTGTAACCTTAACAGCTGGTGGTTTGTTGACGAGTTCCTCTTGATCACTTCATGTTGGCTCCATCCTTAAAATGATCTTGATCCATCTTCATTCCATTTGCAAATCTTCTCCATGTGACACACATACATGGGTAGCCTCATTCCCAGGCCCAGGAACGGACCTATGGGAATGGCTATTTCTTGTCAGGATGACAGTGTGTTCATGTTTGGTGGGTGTGGTTATAATGATACTCACCTGTTGTTGTTTCTTTAATGCACCATGCAGGATGGCAGTGTGTTTACATTTGGTGCTGGTGGGTGTGGTCAGTTGGGCCACAGCTCAACTGACTCCGCTGCTACTCCAACCAAGGTGTCTGCTCTTGTGGGTAGCACTGTGTCACAGATTGCTTGTGGAAGGTACACGTAAAAGTGGCAAGTCACTTATCCGAACATATTGGGACCGGAGGGTGTTTGGATGACAAATAAAAATGTTCAGATAAGTGAATAAATAATGCAGTTTGAATGCAAAGCACGTTACCTTCTAAAGGGTTAATTATTAACGGGTACAAATTTTAGCGGTTTTGGAAAATAGTGGATTTAGCGGGTATTAATTTTAGCGATTTTGAAATTTTAATCTAGTTATTGGAATGAATGTAGCAATGAATTTAATATCGGCGAGTACAATTTTTAGCGAAAAATGGGCTATTCGCTAAAATCACTAAATACCCGCAATCAATACCCTTAAGCTACTTTTCTCACTGCCCTGTACTGCAATCAGTGGCAAGCTGGGTGGGGTTTTGAAACAAAGCTTATTGTCACCACCAATGTCTGCAGATAACCTTTCTGTCACCCTCTTGTAGATGTCACACTTTAGCACTGATTGAAAGCACAGGCAAAATCTACAGCTTTGGTTTGGGAGCAAACGGCCAGCTAGGCAACTCAACGACCACCAACCAGAAGACCCCCGTCCCTGTCCATGGAGGCTGGCTGCCCTCAGCCAGTCTGCAGGAGGAGGGAGACTTGATAGACTTTGGAACACCTGTTGATCTGGTTCCTCTTGCTGAACATGGGTTTGTGGTGAAGAGAGTGTTTGCTGGTGGAGACCAGTCATTTGTGTCCGTGATTGTCAATAGAATGGGAGTAAAGGTACATGTGCATGTCCCTTCCTGCTTCTCTCTCTTTTATTCCCTCCTCCCAGCGTTTACTTTTCCCTACCCCTTACCAACCTCTCCTTCTCAAAATTCTTATCCCTCTCCTCCTTCCTCCTTTCCTCCTGCCATTTCCCCCTTCTATTTCTCCTCTGGTCCCTGCCCTCCATCCCTCCTTCCTTCCTTTCTTCTCCCCTCCCCTCCCCTCCTTCCCTCCCCTCCTCCCCTCCTCCCCTCCTCCCCTCCTCCCCTCCTCCCCTCCTCCCCTCCTCCCCTCCTCCCCTCCTCCCCTCCTCCCCTCCTCCCCTCCTCCCCTCCTCCCCTCCTCCCCTCCTTCCCTCCTCTTCTTCCCTCCTCCCCTCCTCCCCTCCTTTTCCCTCCTCTCATCCCCTCCTCCCCTCCTCTCCTTCCCTCCCCTCTTCCCCCCTCCCCCCCCTCCCCCCCTCCCCCCTTCCCCTCAACCTCCTCTCACTCCATTACATACTAACTATATACCAACACTACATGGACATGCTTTGACTAGAGAGTGTCAACATGCAAAACCACAATCGAGAGGGAAATGTTTATCTCACCCTTCATCACTTTCACTTTTTGTCTTAAGTTGTGCTCCCCCTTGGATGGTTTCCTGTGCAATCGTATACAGAATAAGGGAACTATATTTTCCAGTTTTTGCAAATCTTTAACAAAAAGGCAACTGTAGAGGGTGTGCTCATCAGTTACAACTCCTTGTTGCAAAAGTACTCCGTAGTAATATACATGTACACTGCTCTCATTTAGTGAATTAGTGGATGGCTTGTGTATTGCCATGTAGAAGAGGTAGAGTGCCCTAGCTATAATGCTTTCTTGACTTTCAGGTAAGAATATAATTAGGGGCAGCTAGTCCTGAATATTTTTACTCTGTTGTGTATTTTGAGTACATCACCTAGTTCGATACACTGTATGCTAAGTTTATGTTAAGGGCGGGGCTCGTACACGCTTCATAGACACATCGGATATTTATGTGTGTATGAGAAACTCAGTGATGCGCTTGAAATATGCAACAGAGGAAATATTTGATTTCTATCCGAGACTGCCACATATGCTATTATTGGGAAAGGTACGTGCTTTTTGTGTTTGTAGTGAATAAATGAATAATTATATAGCGTAGCTAGTACTTATAGGTACTATTTCAGTACCATTTTGACCTTTGACCTCATGCATAAAGCAATCTATTATCACTGTGTGTGCTGATTGTTTGCAGGGGTTGGGTCATTCCAGGGTATATGACTGTCGTCTGTCTGTGTCGAGCCAGTTGCCATTCTTCCTCTCCTTTGAGAGAGTGAAACAGCTGCTTGACGTGGCACTCATCACCAAGACAACAGCTAATGTTGTTAGGTATGTTTCAAAGTATTGCAAAGTCCTGAAAATATTAGGCACTTTAGTGGCTCCTCGGAGAGTGAGTGCATGTACCGTATTTCTTCGAATAGACACCGCCCTCAAATAGTTGCCGTGCTTGAGTAGTAGCTACACAATCAAAAGCTCTTGAGTGAAATAAACTCTGCCCTCAAATAGTAGCCATGGCTAGTATACGGACACACACACACGTATGTGAATAGTTTCTGACAACGGTCACCGGGGCTAGTGCTAGGGCTGTTCATGTTGTACAACTTGTTTCCATGGTTGACAGCAGGACTGAGAGGCTGCACGTCTACTGGCAGTGTCTAACAGTCGTCACTGTATCGCTCGTACGTACCTTATCCAGCCATTGTTGACATCTGTGGGCTTTCCAAAGAAATAAATGCCGCCCTCGAATCGTAGCCGCACAGAACCGAGCAGCGAAAAAAATAGTAGTTGCGGCGTGCCGCATCTGATCGAAGAAATACGGTAGTTTGAAATTTCAGTTGAATATATGCCCACCCAATAAATTGCACACATAATTATTCTGTCCCACATATGATCAGTCAGCAATGACGCTCAAGGAGTACATCAGTCACCAATGTTATGTGAGCCTCAAGGCTCTTGCCATGCACGTACAGCAGCAAATGTTGCCTGCCTTGGTTTGTTGCTCCCACCTCTTTCACTGTACTGCCTCTCCAGTGAGGGGGCAGGCTTATTTTATTTTGGAGACTGGTAACTTCCCTAGATTGTCTAGTGGTTTACAAACACGTTAAATCATTGATATGATAATACCACTCACAACTGAAGGTGCTCATGCATTGCTACAAGAGCGCATGATGACATCATAAGAATGATGTCATCATGCGCTCATGTATTACTACGATGTACTTGCTCATCGCTTTGTAATGCCATTGACCAAAACATTGAGTGCACAGCTGATGGGCCTATTAGGTATAGGATGACCTTGAGCATGGAGGTAAGGTGGGGAGGCGTGGCGTAGGTTATGATCTAAGAGCCAGACTGTTGAGGTTCCTGTGTCACCCTGAGTTACATGCATGCAGTGGTGCTAAATTAAATTGAAGGGCCAAGATGTAAAGTGGACTAACCTATAATCAAGTAATGGAAATTTCATGAACACAAAAGTGCAACAGAATAAATACATACCCAATGAACATAAGGTCAAATTTTTGGGCGAATGAGGTAAGTCGGACAGTCATGTAGTTTGAGTGGTAACTTTGCGCACTGTTTGGTGTCAAGCCGGTTTCTGTGTGTAGTTGCACATATCAATCAGCAAGTCTAAGTGACTTGCACTGTGCTATATACACTGCAAGGTCAGGGACTTTTTTGAATGCCTTGGAACAGTCACCCCAGAAAACCAAGGCTGAAAAGCTACTATAACCCGATATGTATAAATCATTCTACGACTCTGAACAAGAAGTCAGCATTCACCACACATGTAAACAAAGTTACAATCAATTTTTTTTGTCACATTTGGCCAATCAGGTGATCTGGCAATACAGCTTTTACCACAGGCATGTGGAAAGGTGAGTGTTCATTTGTCAACTGAAGCTCTATAATTATATTCATGCCGAAACTGGGTCTATTCACGAGGGAGTTTTAATTTAGTATTCAAAATCATGGGGGATACCAGTTGGCGGATGTTGACTCTTAAAATCTCCCTAACATTAATTTTACTTACCATGAATACTAACTAATGGCTCCTCAGGAATGGGGGTGGGCTTAGTTTAGGTAATTCATTCCCAAATATGCCCACCCGTCTATGCCACACACACAAGCTATGCAGCCCGTGTAGCTGTAAATGGCATGGACCTTCTTTGAATAACATCAGTGAGGTGGCAGCCTCCATTTGTTACTCCAAAAGCCCATTCAGCCTTGTTGTATGGCAGTCACCATCTCAACGCTTGGGAGGTATATACCAAGGGATTTGTTAGTTGTAATACAGCAAAAATAAGTTAGCATACTTTGAGCAAGAAAGAAACCTTTACAATCACTAAAGGATAGGCTTCCTTTTTGAGGGTGGATTTATTTTTGAGAGTGTGTTTATGTTTAGGAGGCTATAATAGCGTGCGTTTTTGTGTAGTGTGCAGTACTAGTGAACTATCTCGGTCGTGCAAGTGCCCGTTTTATGTGGTCATATCTGCTGCATAGCATTTTTCATCTCTAAAGATGGCTGAATATTGTGAACATGTGAGTGGAGCGGTCAGTACCCATATCACCAGTACATGTATCTGCAATAAGTAGCACGAGAACATGAAACTAAGGTGATCACATTGCTACTGACCACCTTGGTTGAGTTTTCAGCACACACAGACACATGGACATAAGTGTTGGGTTATAGGCTAATAATGCATACTTTTGACTTTGCAATCCTACTGCAAGCCCTTCGACTACCATGTACCCATCCAGTTACGTACATGTACCCATCAAGAGCACGTAAGAATGAGTGGCTAGAATAAGACTGTGTAACTCCATAAAATTTGAGACCGGGCAGAATTTACCACCAGTACTAAATGGAACACCCTATAGGTAGCAATGATGGCTTCTGTTACGAAGGATACACATGTGGTCATATCTGCTACATAGCATCTTTCATCTCTAAAGATGGCTGCATATTGTGAACATGTGAGTGGAGCGGTCAGTACCCATATCACCAGTACATGTATCTGCAATAAGTAGCACAAGAACGTGAGACCTCAGTGACCACATTGCTACTGACCACCTTGGTTGAGTTTTCAGCACACACAGACACATGGACATAAGTGTTGGGCTAATATGATATAGGCGCTCATGAATGATGATGTTTTGTTGAGAGAGTGAGAAGTACATGTAAATCTCTCAACAAAACATCATCATTCATGAGCGCCTACTGTGGTTACCAATAAGCCTCTAGTATGATGTACTTTTGACTTTGCAAGCCCTTCAAATATCATGTACGCTTGCAGTTACATGTACCCATCAAGAGCGCAAAAAACAGGTGGCTAGAGTGTGTAACTCCATAAAATTTGAGACCGGGCAGAATTTACCACCAGTACTAAAAATGGAACACCCAGTTATGTGCTGTAGCAATGACAGCTTCTGTTACGAAGGACACACAGTATATATTGCTATTTCTCTTTTTCTCAGAACGCTTGAGATGGTGTTCTCTCGTCCAGCCATACTCAATGGATCCTTCCTCAGAAGGTACATGTACTTATAAGACATGCTTTACCCTTGCTACCTGAAAATACAGATATGTATGATGGTACTAATATGTCAAACTAGACTGTGTTCTGTGGAACTTCATAAGGAACACAAAAAATTAGAATGCAACTGACAATAGACCTTATGCAATACCTCACGTAACCAAATGTAAAACGGACAGTGGACGGAAATCCGGATACTATACTGCCATTTTGAGTGGCAAGGAAGACCGCAGTCTATGGAGCATAAGTACAGTGAAGCACTTTGCGAGCTCACTGCGTCAACGAGGCATGTTGGTATAAGCTTATTTGCTTCGGTGAGCATCAGGTCCTGTTGAGACCTTGTGCATTCTGGGTGTAAATATAAAATCACTTACTGCGCTGGTGAGAAAGGAGCTCCGCTGTACTTACACTCCATAGACGGCGGTTATTTTTGCCAATCTAAATGGCGGTGTAGTATCCAGATTTCCATCCACCATCTGTTTAATGTTTGGTTACGTGAGGTGATGACGTCAATTGCATAAGGTCTATTGCTGTAAAATTGTTTGAGTAAAATTTGGGTTTGTCCTGGTTAGATATGTTTTAAGAAAGCCACCAATTCTGTCAGATCATGAGCCCAGCCGTTTGTACCATAAGCTAGCGATAATACGCTCCCCTTTGAGCAAACACCAGTTCTTATTTTCACTCATTTAAACGCTCTGTGGTGAGCATCTTGTGGATGTTTTCATAAACATATCCACACGAAACTTTGTACTAGCCTCATTCCAAGCCACCACCCAGGTTTTCATTATTTGGTTCTGCGAATTTTCCCTCTGTCTCCATGCACTGACAATGCAAGTTCAATACTTCAATACTGCCTCTCAGCTTAGTATCAAGAAAGGCAGTACTGCTGATTTCCTGTAGTACATGTGACCAGTGATGCTGCCGTGCTTCTGGAAAGCCATGGCAGTCGTCGTCAGTGCATTAATTGTCAAGCTAATGTGTACTATTATCTATGTCATAACATCAAGTGGTATCAGGGACGTATGGTCGAGACTAGTTGAATATTCAAGCTAACACCCCCTCCCCACTTTAGACTCAAAGTAGAGTACAAAACAGGGAGTGTATTATCACGATCTTAAGGTATTAGCAATAGGCTTTTGTTATGAAGTTACCACAAATATGGTGTTGTATTTGCAGTGATGCAGTTGTTAGTGAGTCGTGTTCCTGTGTGGACATAGACAGTGCTCGGCAGACATTTGGACTCATGCAAGCGAGACTGAAAGGAACAGACTTTGAGAGCAGGGTGAGGGAATGATAGAGGAAGAGAGCTAGAAAGGAGTAGGAGGGAGGAAGTAGTATGATGTCTAATTTTTCTCCCGTTCTTCCTCTTCTCCCACCGACACTATCGCAACACACTCCCCTCCTCAGATTCTACATGCCATTTCCTCTCTCCTCCCCTCTCTTCCTTCTTCTTTCATCTCCCCTGAATGTGGAAGAGTATTTTACCTTCTTCCCGCCTTCATCATGACCCAAACACCCAATTGGGAGCTGTTGGTTTCGTTCCTTGCAGTCTTTCTAAAGCTGGATGTCAAATCACGTAATGTAATTGGTGAGTGACTGTGAGTGGGAGGGTGAAGGAGAAGAAGAAGAGATGGTTTATACATGTACAGTGGACCCTTGTTTGTCCATCCCTCAATTATCCAAATTATCCAAGCAGCGGTCCCCTGTTTTTCTAATTAATGCACACCATGCATGTGCATGATTCTGTGTGTATATTCAAGAAGAGAAAATTGAAAGTTGTAATAGAGAGTTTGTGACCCCTGTAAAGGTAGATCCTGGCGGCAGAGGAACTCAGCAGAATTGAGAGTTTGACTTTAGGCAATGTCATCGAGGCCATGCAATTAAGGTACAATCATTCACATCAATGATGGCCAAATGATATGGATGATTCACATATACGGCTGTTTCACTTATCTGGTCTCGATAAGCAAGGGTCCACTGTAAAAGCTTTCAAAATTGTATATAGTGTGTGTTTGTGTGTGAGTGAGAGACGGTGAATTGGAAGCCATAAGGATGAGAATCAAGGTTGGGATGAGAATCTGTAAAATGTTTTTGTTTTTGTTCCAGGGAACTGGCTCTTCTCTGAGTCAAGAGAATACCTTCATCTCTGGTTGACTGTGAGTACCTAGAACTGTAACCTCCATGACTTGTAGTTCACTTACACACTCCGTGACTTGTAGTTCACTTACACACACACATGCACGCACACGCACACGCACACACACACACACACACACACACACCACACGTACACACACACACACACACACACACACACACACACACACACACACGCACACGCACACACACACACACACACACACACACACACACACACACACACACACACACACACGCACACACCACACGTACACACCACACGTACAGACTGTTAAAGGCACAGTTTCAAAGGTCCTACTTAAATCCAAGGACTGGATCTCTGCAGGAAGTGAGGTGTGTACGATGACCTTAGGACCACGGTGTGTGTGGATAAATTCTGCCATGATGATACTGTCTAGTTGCAAGTAGAGAGCCATTCACTTAACTAAAACCACAAACTTTTTCCATTTCAGCTGTGAGTGAAGTACATATGTTTCAACCCAGTGCTTCTTCAAGCTATTTAACCGTCATAACTCTAGTGAAACCCTGTCATCTAGTGTGCCTTTGACAGCTACTGCTCAAGGCAGTTGGGAAGTCCAATTGCTACAGTAAGCACAAGGGCAGATGAACATAGCTGGATGGTGGTGCTTGGCCAAGAGCACAAGTGATTTCTTTCATACTTAGTGTAATTGTCGCTTCACCTAGGAACACAGATCCAAAATTACCACCTTTCTTCGTGGATTATACCGAATGATGGAACTTAAGGCATCAATCAAGCTAGCAAACATGCTGTAGAACTGTTATATGAAGTTCAGTTTCCTGGATCATTGGTTGCATTTGGACCTTTTCATGATCACAAAGATGTTTACCAGCGAAAAGTACGAACCAGCAGTATGTTTCTATCTTCCCAGCCCCGAAATACACCTGTTTCACCACCAGAACATCACAGATTTAGAATAAGAAACTTGGTTAACTAACCCTCTTAATGTTGATCTTTCCTCTTCAGAACAAGAATCCAATTGGTGTTGATGTACCTTCTCAGCAGTTCTCTCCGGTAAGCAGTAGCATGCATGTATGATGAATAATACAAGTCCGTGAGTGCAAAGTAGAAGCATGAAAGGATATTACCAATCCAGTCATCCATCAATCCATCCATCCACCCACCCAACCATCCCTCCTTCCCTTCCTTCCTCCCTCCCTCTCTCGCTCTCTTCTCTCCATTCATCCATCCATCCATCCATCTGTATGTGTACAACTCTTCATCCTAGCATAAAACATTCAGTCAATAAACCTCAATCAACATTTATTTCCTAAGTTTAAGTTTGTAGCAGAATACTCTCTTTCTGTAACATTTATCAAGCATTTGGGTGTTGTCCCGAGCAAGCGCCCACCTCCGAGCAAGGTGTTGGAATGTGCATAGTTGCATGTTTTACTATGCACTTACAGACTGTGATATGTGGTAGTCCTGGGTAGAAATCGAGTATTCTGTTGTGTATTTCACTGCATTTGAAGCACTGTAGCGCAGAACTTCCATTAAAGGCAGGGCTCGTACACATTCTGTAGATGGATACATCTATGCAGCGTGTATGAGCGCCACCCTTAATGGAAGCTCTGAGCTTTGGACATGGTAACGCAATCAAATATGTAACAGAATAATGTTCAATTTCTACCCGGGACCACCACATGTGTGGCAGTCCCGGGTAGAAATCGAACATTCTGTTGTGTATTTTGACTGTGTTACCGCGTTCAAAGCGCTGTAGTGCAGAACTTCCGTTAAGGGTGGGGCTCATACGTGCTACATAGACTTACCAGGTATTCATGCATCTTCGCTGCGCAATGGAATAATGTTTGATTTCTACTCAGGACCACCACATGTGTGTTTCTTTCCATGCAGTTGGAGGAAGGGATGCTGAAATTGGGACTACAGTTCTTGAAGCAGATCCACAATGTAAGTACACACATTAGACATTTAGGAGCCTAAAATGTCCGTTACCAAAAGCTATTGCCTCATTGCCTCTTAGTGGAATATGTGCCATGGTGAAGTGATCCCACATCAGGATTTCCATTTAAAGGAGGTCACTGAAGTGGTTGATCTCCTGATTGACTTCTTCAACTGGGTGCAAACAAAGGTACATATGTGTTGCCTAGCAACTGCATCTGTTTGGCATTAAGGGCGTGGCTCATATGCGCTTCGTAGAATCATTAGATATTCATGCATCTACGAAGCATGTATGAGCCCCGCCCTTAACGGAAGTTCAGCGATACGGTGCAGCAAACACAGCAATGCGATCGAAATACGCGACGGAATAACCTTCGATTTCTACACGCAACTGCCACATATGTGTTGCCTCTGAACTGCATCTGTTTGTGATAGACTACAACTGTCTAGCAACTGTCTTGTATCTCCACAGCAAGAGAATGAGCCTCTAACAGCAAGGTGCATGTACCTAATAGCGAGTTGCATTCAGTGTGTGCTTTATTTAGAATTACACACTGACTGCACAAACCAGTGCTTAATAGCGAATATGCGCTTATCAGTGAAATGCGCTTAACAACACATGAGTATATGGTATCTACAACCGTCTGCAACTGTCTTGGCCTTGTACTGCATCTACTGACTATCTGTCTTTGGATCTATAGCCTTGTTCCCGGGTCCGGTTGGGACCTGCGAATGAGGCTAGACTGTCTATTGCTACCATTGACTGTAGCCTCGTTCCCGGGAACGGCCTGGGAACGAGGCTACATTGACTGTTTATAACTTGCACTTGTCCTTGAATATCTCTGGCTACTGTAGCTATTGTTGCGGCTTATAGAAT